>ML369856.1:86287-101317 GCA_005239525.1 Nicotiana knightiana | reverse complement strand
GTTTGGAGAAAATCCTACTGAGTAGTAGGTCGTGGTTTTTTCACCTTTTGAGCCGGGTGTTTTCCACATAAAAATCTCCGTGTTCTTACTTTTCTGCATTTATTATTCCGCAACAGTACGAGTTGGAACACATAGAAGAATCAGGTCCTTCTATAACGACAACACTCAAAAATTGGACACCACACAAATCACCCCCCTTCTTGTGTGGTCTTGACGTATAAAACATCACATGTACGAATGCATAATCTGTTGAAAGAAGTATTTTTTCCTCGCCAGACATTCCTTGCCTTAGAGAAATTTCTACTTTACAATTTCATGCTTATGATCTATTGTGGAAACTGGTTCAAGGTCCGATCCCCTAAAGTTCAAACAATTGACCCTATACTTGGGGACTGCCATCCAAAAAATCGACATGGTCGAATTATTAAAACCTCGAGATCGTAAGACCTTAAAAAAGAAACCCTTATTTTATAGGACACGACCACCCCACTCGGGGACTAACACTTCGAACAAGTTCGAATCGGGAAACAAGCTCAAGAGGCAAATCCCAAGGATACGGCCAAGTTAACACGGTTCGGAGACGTCCGAATTCCATAATAAAAACAGGCCTTCAAATACTTTTATAAATCGATTAAAAAGGCTGCCCTCGGCAAAATGATAAAAGGGGTTCGGCAACGTCAACCCTCAAAAAACTCTAAGGGGTATTGAATTGTTCGAACCCTCGAACAATTTTGTGCTAAGGCATAACAAAGTAAAAGGTTTTGATAACACTAAACTCCGAAAAACCTAATGGGTACAGATTTATCTCGTGCTAAGGCACAACAAATTACTATATGATTAACTCTTTTAAGCCGAAAAGGGAAAAAGCCATTCTTTTGAGGCTGTATTGGCCTAATTCAAGAGCCCAAGGGCCATTTTATTTTTTGAGTTCGAGAAATCGTCCTTACTCAACTAAAACCTAATGGTCACTCTACTTCTAGTTCGAGCAAGTACTCACTCGATTATAAAGACTACTCTAGTCCGACTTCGGTCTAAATGCTTGAGTCTCAAACTTGTGAGCAAAATCTTCATAAGGTATGAATGAAATAGAATTTTCACGAGGCAGGAAATAGAATAAAGACAAGTCTAAGAGAAGAAAATATCTTCTATATATACGAATATATTTACTAGGACCGATCAGGGTTCCATGCAAAAAATCAAAATAAAAAATAAAAAAAATGCCTAAGGTTCTTAATTTACCTCGCGCGTAGTTTCTTCTCCATCGAGGTCCTCCCCATTTTCAGACTCGCTCTTTTTTCAATCATCATCATCATCATCATCGGAAGAGGCCATCGCTCTAGCATCGGCTTCATGCTCTTTAGCCTTTATTATCTCGTCGGTAAGATCGAAACCTCGAGCATGGATCTCCTCGAGGGTTTCCCTCCGAGATTGGCACTTGGCGAGTTCAGCAATCCAGTGTGCTCGATTTTGAGCGGTCTCGACAACCTATCTCGCTTGGACTTGAGAGGCTTCAGCATCGACCCAGTAGACGGCCACGATCGTCTCAGCCTAGGCCTTTGCCTTTTCGGCCTTAGATTTGGCCTTTGAACATTCGAAAGCCAACCGAGCCTCGAGCTCCTCTATTTTATTTTCCTGAGCTGAGCTTTTATCCTTCATGCCTCGAATCTAACTTTCGACCGATGAAAATTGGGCTCGAGCAACCTCTTTTTCTATAGCAAAGGCGGTCCATACTTTCTTTCCACCCCAGCGACTCCGTCTTCATCGTATTGACCTCCTCGCAGGACTGCTCGATCCTTTTTATCTTCTGCTGCAGTTATGAGATTGAATTATTATCCACTGTTCCCGAATCAAGCTCATGAGCTTTTAGGATTGTCATTACTTGCTCGATCAGGTTGGTCTGATCTTGGTGAGCCTTGGCAAACTCAGCTCAGAGGTCCTTGATTTCT
Source organism: Nicotiana knightiana (assembly GCA_005239525.1). Lineage (NCBI taxonomy): Eukaryota > Viridiplantae > Streptophyta > Magnoliopsida > Solanales > Solanaceae > Nicotiana > Nicotiana knightiana. The sequence goes on along the minus strand of ML369856.1, from coordinate 99,371 downwards.
TCCTCTTTTTGCCTACAGAGAAGTTTGAGGGCATTTCTCTCCTCCGTGAGCCCTCAGAGGTCGGCCTCACATCGACTCAACTCAGCCCGGGACTTGGAAAATGCCTCCTAATGGAGTACCAAAGCCTATACGGAAAAAAGAAAGGAAATTACACAGGAAGAGAAGAAATAAACTAAGTATGATATCGACAAATGGAGTTACGACTCGCCCAATTCAAAGCTTGTTGAGCCTCATCGAAGAGACTCGATCCTTCACTCAGGTCGGTAGCATCTTCGACCCCGATAAATTAACCACGGAAGGGGTCCTCTCCTCCGTGGAACCTGTTTATCTCGGGGGTCCTCATATCTTGGGCCTCCCGAATTGTCTCGTCGGAAAACCTAAGGAGAATCAGTGAGTCTTCAATATCTATTGCCCCAAGTGGGCCACTTGGGGCATTCTCTTCGCTGCGAAGTGCCTCGGAGCCTGCCCCTTCAGACATACCCGCTATTTGCTCATCTTGGCGGGAGGCATCTTCGATCTTTGATGACTCGAGGACTTTTCCCGAGTCCTTTTCCAACACCCCCTCAGCTCGAGGCGGAATATCCTCAAACACCACCTGCCTGCCGATTGAGAAGATGAAGAAGCTTCTTTTTGTGGTACCGTTTTTTATGTTTTTGCCATTCTTGTGTGAGCTTGAAGAAAGGGGAAGGTAATAGGACTTGATGTTTGAGAAAAGATTAGCAACAAAACCTAAAGATTTTATGGAAAGGAAGAACTTAGGAGATGTAAAAGCTTTGGAGATTAGAGGAAAGTGAAAGTAAAATTTGAATCAATGTTAAGAGGGCCTATTTATGGGAATTCATGGTGACGGTTCAAAGGCACTAGTGGCCGACCACCAACTGACACTCATTAATGATTTGGAGAACTGTACCGACGGGATGTTTCGGTTACTTCTGTCGCTTACGTCATGGGGATGACGTCATGAAAGGTCGAGGTAAAAAATCGAAGGCTCAATTCATTTCTTGTCATTACACTCCCAAAAAATGAGGGGACTATCTGTTTATGGTTAAAACCGGTCCTACCCGATTTACTATTTGACCGAGACTAGGAGGTTGCATCGGAGGTCAGCCTCGTAACGGAAAAGACTAAATCACAAGGATAAGGTACCGAGTTCGGAACCAAGATCGACGATAGCACAATAACAAAAAGGCGAGATATCTGTGATTGGTCGAGGATCATGGCGTAAATCTCGGTACAAATCAAATCAGAAACAATTAATTAGCTAATCATGAGATTTCCTTCTGTACTTAGAGTTATACCATAAGTGAAATTTCTCTACTATATAAAGGGGGTTCTAATCATTTGTACTACACATTGCTCACAAATATCAAAGCAGTATAATTCTCTTTCTCGTTTATACTATTGTTCATCAACTTGGTATCGTTTTTGCAACAACCAGTTCGAGAGTATCTAAACTCGAGGGCTGAGTTCTTTTCTAACATTGGTTTGCTTTATTTTACTGCTCAATTCTATTATTTATCTTCATATTTATCAATTGGTATTAAGTGAAATCACGTGTCTTTTAAACCACATTATAAGTTTAACTGTTATCCAATTTTAAGGGTAAACAATTATCAACTAAAAACACTAAGGCTTGGAGACAAGATTGGAAAAGCTTAGAGTTACGATTTTCCTAATTGTCGGAATCCTTCCTGCTACATCTCCTATAATTTTGCCTAAGTATTATCGTATGCACTCAAATTATTGTAATTTTCTCTCGAGCAACTACAATAATATACTAGTCATATTCTCTCGAATTATGCTAGCTTGCACTTTCTCACCGCTCATTATGATCACATCAAAGCTTCGTTATCTCTAATCCCATTTTTTTAAACATGTCGTATTGATCTCTCATATACCTTGGGAGTGACATTGTTCAACAACAACCTAAATATGCACTCTTTCTCAATTTATACACAATAAATATGCACAATTAATTGAGTGCTCTTCAATTAACCAAAAAAAGCATGTAGTTGAACACATAGAGAAATTCAAAGACAAAATTATATTAGAACGTAACAAGCATTCATCCTTCAAAAGGTTCAATCAAACTCTAGATTATAAAATTAGCTATTCATAAAAGCATGTGAAAACACAATACTAAGAATCATAACCACAATGGAAATTAGGAAGAAGAAGGGGGGAACTCGTGGTTAAATCTTTCTCCTTAATCCTAGCGTGTTTTTGCCTCCCAAAATAAGTCCAACCCCATCAAAACCGATTTTAGAGAGTATTTATTGGTTAGGGTTTAAGTTTCCCGGTCCAAAACCAATAAGGAAATCATTTCCAGCTTTTATCGGACAAAGGGGTATTGGCGTGAGGTGTTGTGGGAAGCCTGAAGTGGACACCCTGAGCCTCGCCTAGTGCCATCTAAGGCAATGCGTTTTCCTCGCCTAGAACTGTCTAAGGCATGGTGTTTTTGCGGCCTTTCATCGTTATTCCACTCGCGCTCTATTTCATTATTTTTTATGCCTCTTTATCTAACTTTCTTCTCACTTTATTCCCAAATAATCCTCCATACAAATCAACTCAATTAAGGCCAAACATAGTACGAATTGCCATTATTAGAAACAAAACTTAGAGTAAATAATGACATAAAGTATAGCATTTAGCCTCACATCAACACCCAAATTTAATCTTTGCTCGCCCTCGAGTCAAATAAAACCAAAAAACCTTACAACATTGCACCTTCTAAGCGAACTACACCATGACCATGGTTGATAACAACAATTAAGCTCTGACATATGCATTCAACACATACTTCCTATAATTTATGCCAAATGTCAAAATATTCAAAATATAAAGAATATGCTCATAACAATCCTAGACTCAAATATCAACTCAATGTCACAATCTACTCAAGGCTTGAACACTAAACCTAACAGAGAAGTCTAATAACGTTACCTATCTATAGTGAAACTATGTTCCATCAAAACAAAATCAAGAGAGTAAGCAGTCCACACATCCAACTCAAATGATCGAATATAATTTAAGGACTCACACATATGAGAATCACTCACTCTCAAAGAAGTCACATGCATGCAAAAGGTACCATAGGCTCGTCCATTATATAAACTTCTATCAATATAGGCCCGCTCGGTTTAAAATCAATTAGGACTTTATTAAGATTGTAACATGGGCTAAGGAACGAATAGAATAAAATATGAATAGTAGTGACTAACCCTACTAAGCACTTTAACACATCGCATAGTCAACTTTAAGCGTGAATTTCTCCAACCCCTTCAAACACCACAAAACAAGATCACCCGCGAACATGTTCCCTCTTTCTTTAAGCACTATCATGTCAAGATGCATTTATTTCTTTGTGCTATATTTTTTTTCTTCTTCCTTTCAATATTTCAAACATATTTTTCAACTTTTTTCTTCTTGTATTTTGCCTTATCCGCTAGCGGTGCTTTCTTTAAAATACAAATGCATTTTTCTTTCTTCCATTGATTTCACTCAAAAGCTACCCCAAGTTTCCCCATTACTTCTTTCTAGCGCTCTTTCACAAGTCAACTAGTGCTTTAAGAGGTAAAAGGATCAAAACAATTCAATTAGGAATAAAAGGTATAGGCTTGTAATGCGGCTGTCAAAGGAAAGACTTATAGGCACAAAACACTTAACTAGGGATGATTTTATTATCAAAGAAAGCATTCACAGAGCTAAGAGATATTAAGAATAAGCACAAAATGAACATAAGTCGAAAAAATGAGTCACGGGATGTCATGACCCAAAAATCCACCTTAGACCGTGATGGCGCCCAACGCTCCGTTAGGCAAGCCAACATTCAAATCAACACGTCAATAGTTAATACAAAATGCATTTCAAAATAATTAAAGAAATAAAGAGTGGAAATCATTCGCTTTTATAGGAAATATAAGTGTTATTATTTTGGATGTTCGAATGAGGTCAAAATATAAACTACGAAATCATAGCGGAATACAACCAAGATAAAAATCTAAATCTCCAAAATCCGGTGTCACAAGTGCATGAGCATCTATTAGGAAGTACAATACTACTACAACATCTATCTGGAATATAAAATAGATAGGATAAAGTAAATGAATGAGAAGGGGACTCCGTGTGCTATGGATCGTAATGTGGAATGCAGCTCACCAAAAAGTCTCCTCAGCAGCTGTGCCTATGCACCAAGATAACCACCAAATGTACTTGTCTCAATACATGCACAAGTAGTACAGACGTATAGTATGAGTACGTAAACCAATGCATACCTAGTAAATATCTAGCTTAACCTCGAAGAAGTTGTGATGAGGGAACGACATCGACACCTACTAATGGTCCAATAACTAAAGTACAATAAAAGTATGCAGGTATGAGGCATAGCTGGTAAGAGCAATGAAACAGATATATGTGCATAATCTGATCTTCAACAGAAAAAGAAATACGAAATCCTTAATAATCGGATACTATCCCGAATGGAATACATAATGGTCAACACCAGATAAAATATCACATCTCAAGTCAGTAAGACTCATAGGTACACTGACTCATAATTAAATATTACATACGATTCTACTGAGGCGAACAACCCGATCGTATAAGAGTAATGGAACAACATCCTGTTGTGGCGTACGACCCAATACCATAATAATAGAGTACACTTCCAAGGTCATAAGGCCCAAAATATAGATGCATCTCATAACACTACTGAGGCGAATGAGTCGATCCCAAATTGGTACTGCTGAGGCGTTTAGACTGATCCTATTAGAATAGTGAAACTTGAAGGGTCACTGGCCCCACATGAGTTATGAAATTCAAGAGACTTTTGAAAAAATTCATACAACACGGGAGAAATCCGTAAAAGGAAGTATAAATTTCCACTACTAATCAAGTAGCTCGTCAAGTATCTAAAATAGCAAGTCCGAAACCTTATGCAAGTCTAGTCTCAGGCAAAAATATAAATTAAAGCATTTAAACATGAAAGAATGACTCAAATAATACAATTAAAGCATGGCTTGAGTCTAAGCCTACCCGGACATAATCAAGAATTCTAGCATACGCACAGACACTCGTAACCTCATACATGCGTAGGTCCCAAAACACGTAGTAAATAACAAATATAGCACCTACAAGGTAAAGTCCCACTCACAAGGTTAGATAGGAGACTTACCTCGCTCCGAAATCCGATAACCAGCTCGAACGCCTTTCTAACACCTCAAACCAATGCCAAATGATTCGAAACTAACCAAAGAACGTGCAAACCAATCAAATTATACCCAAAGACTCGTAATTTAACAATTAGAAACAATTTCGAACTCCACATGAAAAGTCAACAAAGTCCACCCTCGGGCCTGCGTATCCGGATTCCAATAAATTTTGAAGATAAATATTACCCATAGCACCACGAACTTAAATATATAATTTATTCCCAATTCTATGTTCAATTTCGTGGTCAAAATTCAAAAATAACATGTCTAGGTTTTCTTCCAAAATTCCATTATTTCTACCAATTTTCATGTTCAAATCCATACATAATCAATGTATTTAACTCACGATAGGTAGAAATCACTTACCTTGTGATATATGATGAAAATGCCCCTTGAAAATCGCCCCAAAATCGGCTCCAAACAAGAAAATGAGATGAAAATAAGCTAAGTCCCGATTTCAATTCTTATACACTGCCCAGACGCACTTTTTCGCAATCGCAGAAACACCCTCGCAATCACGAAGGTCAAATCAGTCTCGGCTAGAAATTACCTTATGCGAACGCGAGGATCCTCAAGCGATCGCAAAGTGCAGCCTTCTAAGACTACACGAACGCCAGCCCAGCTCCGTGAACGCGAAGCCAAAACCTTCAAGCCTCAAAAAGTACCTTTCGTGATCGCGAAACTAAAAACGTGATTGCGATGAGCAACCCTCCAAAATAGGTGAGCCCCACTAACACATCATGCTCACGACCCTCACCACGCGAATGTGAAGCACAACCTCATCAAGCACCTCGATCGTGAACCACCAACCCATATTGCGAAGAACACTTTCTTCCCAGCTTCCCGCAACACTACGCGATCATGATCCCTTCTACGCAATCACAATGCACACTACAGACACCAGAAACCAACAACTTCAAATCAAAGGGGATTGGTCCGAAACCACCCTAAAACACACCCACGGGCCCCTGAGACCCCGTCGAATCATACCAACAAGTCCCCATTCCTTATCCAAACTTATATACGGGATTGAAATGCCACAAATAACATCAAAATGACGAATCGACGATCAAAATCCCTCTTTTAACTTTCAAATCTTCAAACTTTGCCGAAAAACACGTCTGAATCACGCACAGACATTACAGATCATGACCAAACTTCATGCACAAGTTCCAACCAATAAAATGGACCTATCTAAGGTCCAGGAACACTGCCCGAAGTATGATAACACCAAAGTCCGTTCTAAGTCAAACTTAGCAAGTTTCCAAACCTTCAAAATGCAAACTTCTGACAATAAGCGATGAAACCTCCTAAACCATCGGATACTTAACCCGAACGTATGCCCAAGTACGAAATCACCTTAAAAAATAGGAACCTTCAAATACTTGTTCCGAGGTTGTTTACTGAAAACTCAAACCTTGGTCAATTCTTCCAACTTAAAGCTTCCAAATTGAGAATTATTCTTCCAAATTGACTTCGAACTTTTCAAAAATGAAAAACCGACTACATATGCAAGTCATAATACATAAAATGAAGCTACTCAAGGTCTTAAAACGCCGAAATATATGCTAGAGCTCAAATGAACGGTTGGGTCGTTACATTCTCCATCACTTAAACATACGTTCGTCCTCTAACGTGCCAAAAGTTGTTCAAAAGTTTCCAAAATCACTGTATAACTCATCGTGCACCTACCCATGCCATCACAATCCATATGAGCACATTAGCACAACCCAGACAAAAGATCCTTCATGCTACCTTAGCCCACAAGTCTTAGAACCAAACTCCTACATCCGGAATCTCCAATAAGATCCAGTTTCTTGCATACATGCATTGTATCAATCTCCACAAGTTGTACCAAATAATACACATACACCCAATTCTTAACCACACAATGCACCACATAATTTATATGCCCGTAATAATATATTCCAACTACACTAGCTTCAATTTCTGAACCCAGTAACAGTAATATACCTCATGACACATAAAAGTCATGTTTCAAACCTCGCAATATTGCGATGATGAAAGAGAGGTGCAGACTTTCATAACCACCCGTCAAATTAATAAATCATGGAGTTCTTCCATTCGACAAGAACCATTGCCGCATTCTGAACTTATTAGCGGCATTCTCCCTTCAAACATACTTTATACAAATCGATTTGCGCTTCCAGGTCCAACAACGTCGTCTCCCCTAGTACAAGCTGCTCGACAATAAGCCACATTGAACATCGTCTAAAATCTCATAAAGCGCCATCAATGTGCCAACAAGCCACAACTAGAATATGACCAATAACGAAAAAGAACCCGAGTACAAAACTATCCAGCTCGCGTAACAAATAAAACAACCAAACAAATGCTATGAACCTAACCCACATATGAGAAGCTAAACACACAAAATAAATATAAGGAATAATACCCAATATCTCACTGTTGTGGCGAGCAACCCGATCCACATATGATACCATTGTGGCATGCAACCCGATCCAAATATCATACCTATGGCGGCGTACCACCGGATCCACACATAACAATTTTTTAAGGGGATACCCATCGAGCCAAAATGCTCATACTCACTAGACACACGTATATCAACCACAAGCACGCCAAATGCATAAACATAAACCTGGGGATACATATAGCATCATGCGCTACAAAGGGACAAGCACGACTAAGGTAAAATAAACAACATCTTGGGAGCCTATCTCGCTCGTATAACACCATAAGTCTTTACAGGACCACGACACATCTGTGAATAATAAAGCCAGCTCACAACCCACATAGCGTAAAAGAGTAATACATGGAATAGATGACGACAGAAATAACATCCAATACACTCGAAGACTCAATCATAAGCAATATTATGATGAATAAGCATATATGATCTAGTGTAGAATATACATTTACATTAGGCCCACTAGTGGACCTTAAAGCTTCGATCATCCCAATATGGATCAATAACTTTTCAAAGATCCACAATGAACCTATTCTTGTTACCTCATACGGCCCTTCTGGCCCATTTACCCATATTATTGTAATGATAAAGATATGTTACGTTGGTACTCAGTTGAGTAAGGTCATCGGGTGTCCATCGCGACCCATCGGTTTGGGTCATGACAGATGTAATTCATAATGTTGCTTCAAATCACTCTTAGTTCAAGCAAATCACTCTTAATGAATAATGAATATTGTAATGAAAATTTGTAAGCAAATCACTCTTAATTCTTGTTGCTTGCTAAAGAGATCCATTAATTGTAGTCATAAGCATCTCAATTAAATGGATTTGGAAAGCCTTTTATCAAGTGGTTGTGGGCCCCACTTGATTCCTAAAGTGTGCCACCTAACAATGTGATTAAAGAGTCACTTGATTGATATTCCTTGCTGCCACATTAAGGAGTACTTAATCTTATCCAAATATGCTTAATTAATTAGTTAATCTCTCACTAAAAATCAATAATTACCCGATTAACCACATAATAAAGAATTATCCCAAATTACTTAGAATACTACTCACTTTTAACATACTTTATACACCTTGCTATCGTGGTCATGTTGTGACGACCCAAAGGGTCATTACCTATTTTATTACTCATTCTGTACTTTTGAGGCCTTGAAAACCTCATCTGTAGTTGCCTCGATTTGTGTGCACAGTCCGAGCACGTAGCCGGACAGCTTAAATATGAAATTCTGAGAAAAATGCTAAAATTTGATATTAAAATGAGTAAATTTGACCCCGGTCAACATTTTGGGTAAACGGACCCGGACCCGTAATTTGACGGCCTCGGAGGGTCCGTAGGAAAAGATGGGACTTGGGCGTATGCCCGGAATCGAATTCCGAGGTCCCAAGCCCGAGAAATGAATTTTTGAGTAAAATTGTTTTTCTGAAATTTATAAAGAAAAGTGAAATAAAAATTGGTTAGAATGTGTTGGTATTGGACTCATATTTAGGTTCCGGCGCCCGGTACAGGTCTTATTGTGGTTTAAGATAATTCTATGAAGTTTGGTTGAAATTGGATGTCGTTTGACGTGTTTCGGATTTAAAACTCTAAATTTGAAAGTTTATGAAGTTTGAAGAAAAACTAGTGATTTTGATGTTATTTTTGTGGTTTCATTACTCGAATAAGTCCGTAGGATGATTTTGAGGTCGTGTGTACATTGGGTTTGAGGTTCCGAGGGCTCGGGTGAGTTCCGGGTAGGTCCCGGGAGGTTTTTAGGTTTAAAATATAGCTGTTGGAGGTCACAGAACTCAGATCCCTGAACTTACCACCGTGGTCCGCACTCCTTTTTCGCGGACCACGCTGAGGGCTTCGCGGCCGCGGTCGATTTTTCGTGGTCCGCGTAGGAGGAGCTGGGCCACTGGTCCGACTTTTGATGCCTATATCTTTTGATTTACAAGGAATTTTGAGATGATTAAAAAAATGAAAGTTGTAGCCCTTCGTGTCTAGTTTCCATAAAGGTAAAGAAATCGTAATTTGGACATCTGTAGAGAAAGTTATGGCCAAAATACTAAAGCATGTCACTCCAGTCATTTTTCTTGGTTTTCTTCAGCTTTTCTTGGCCTTTGCTAGCGCGGCCACGGTCCATTTTTCGTGGTCCGCAGTGGGGGACCTGAGAGGGGTATCAATGGACGGGAATTTCAGTTATTTTCATTTTTCAAAGCCCTAAAAATATAAGAGGCGATTTTCCAAACACTCTTTCTCCTCCAAAACATTAGTAAGTGATTTCTAACTCATTGTCTTTACTCCTTAACTTCTTTTTACAAGATTTCACCTTGGAAACTAAGCCTAAAACATGCAATTTAGAGTAGAAAATTGGGAATTTGGGTAGAGTTAGGCCCTTTTGACTTTTCTTGGTTTAGACCTCGTTTTGGGGTCAAATTTGAAAACAAATTATATATTCGGGCCCATGGGTGAGTGGGTGACATGGTTTTGGTCCGAGCCTCGTGTTTGGACCAAGCGGGCCCGGGGTCGAATTTTGTTATTTTGGAAGAATGCATGGAAATGGGTAATTAGGATATGTAATTGAATTATTGAATCCTTATTGATATACTTGAGTTAATTATGTCTAGATAATCCCATTTCGGAGTTGAATTCTAAAGGAAAGGCGGTGTTAGAGGGTTGATTGCTATATTTTGGACCCGAGGTAAGTGTTTGGTCTAACCTTAGCTTGAGGGAATAGGAGTTGAGTCTTATTTGCTACTTGCTAATTGTCGAGTACGATGTATAGGCATGGTGACGAGTATCTATACATTAGTGTCTAGCATGACCGTGAGTCTTTATATTGCAAATATCTGATTTTGTTGTAACTTCCATGCTCAATTGATGATTTCTATATGTTGTAAAGAGCATGTGAAGGGAATTGTGATCTTTAAACTTCGAGGAGCATTGACTCGAGCTGTAACAACGGTGAAGATGNTTTGTGATTGTTGTTTGGGTGAGGAAGAGTGTTAAAGCACGAAGAGTGATGCCGTGCACTGTTTTCTATTGTGAGGAAGAGTGATAAAGCACGAAGGGTGATGTCGTGCACTGGTTGCTATTGTGAGGAAGAGTGGTAAAGCACGAAGGGTGATGCCGTGCACTGTATTTTGAGATTACTGTTATTGATCCCTTGTCGGGATTTAATTGTTTAATTGATGTTCCCTTGCCGGGATTTTTATTCTATTCTGTTTACTCCCTTGCCCTTTGTTTGTGATTGTTGTTTGGGTGAGGAAGAGTGTTAAAGCACGAAAGGTGATGTCGTGCATTGTTTGATATTGTGAGGAAAGAGTGTAAAGCACGGAGGGTGATGTCGTGCATTGTTTGATATTGTGAGGAAAGAGTGTAAAGCACGAAGGGTGATGCCGTGCCATGATTTACATTGATTACATTATACATTGCATAGTGAGGACGAGAGTAAAAGCACGAAGGGTGATGCCGTGCAAGTTTGTGATTTATGATCCTTATTGATATTTTGGCCTTGTTGTTCCTTTCTTTATTTGAGATTTCCTATATGAAATTATTATCTCCCCACATCGTGTTACCCTTCCTTTATTGATTGATTACTTCCTATATTTCTTTTCCGTTGTATATATATATTCGAACTGCACAGGTTTACTTGGTAGTCCGGTCCTAGCCTCGTCACTACTTCGCCGAGGTTAGGCTAGGCACTTACTCAGCACATGGGGTCGGTTGTGCTGATACTACACTTTGTGCTTTTTTGCACAGATCCAGGTCTTGGACAACAGCAGTAGTGGAGGAGCAGGCCTTCAGTCCCGCGAGATACCGAGGTAGCCCTGCAAGCATCCGTAGGCCCGGCGTCTCCTCTATCTATTATTTCAGTATGTTATCTCATTGTACTCGAGACAAACAGTTGTGTTTTCTTTCAGACGATTGTATTTAGTACTCTTAATAGTTCGTGAGTATTGTGACACCAGTCTTGGGTAGAGGCTTATGTTGAATTTTCCGCATTTCTATTCAGTTTTTTTTTCTATAGTTTAAGACTTCTGCTTTATTATTAAATTCCATTATTTGCATGCGATTGCTGATAATTTTTAAATGAGGTAACGTGTTAATGAAAAAGGTAATTAAGGTTTGGCTTGCCTAGCTTCCACTAGTAGGCGTCATCACGACTCCCGAGGGTGGGAAATTCGGGTCGTGACACATGTGGTACCTTGTATGACACTAGTTCATAAATACCGGGTATTATAGCTTGGACCGTATTTTATCCCCAAATTGTCAAACTCTGATGCGACTCATTTTCTTCGATTCGCTTACCCTCTCCTTTTACGAATTTACTTATCACTTTGAAATAGCGTAACTTATAATCTCAAATAATCTCATTCCCGAGCTTGCGTCAATTAGCTTATGACGAAACTTTAACGTACAAAAATGCAGGATGTAACATCTCATTTCCGAGATTATATCAATTACTTATGATGTAGTTCCACGTATGAAAACATGGGGTGTAACAAGACAAACATGGAGTAAAAACTCAACATGTAAGTCTGAATAACTCTGTGAATCATTAATATTTACAATGCCATGCATATGCGTATAAATGTCAAATCATGCATAGGTATATGCGTACATAACATCATCAAGACTCTGAGGGCATCCCATCATTTCGTCTCGGCCACTGTGGAAAAAATCAGCAACGTATACCAACTGATCAGGTGGTTATCCCATATACATATAATATATGCGTATATAACGCCATCTAGTCCTGGGTCATTGTACATGTATAAATGAATGAAACGCATAAGAAGTATGTTAATAAGATTTCTTGGAATGTCATCAGATCAATATGCCTTTGGATAAACTTTATCAACTACGTATTTTTCTGAGACCCATGAACGATAGATATCATTAGACACATGGGAAATCCAGAACATAGGCATCCATAGTGCTTCTATGAATAAAGGCATTTATGAACGTTGTGCGTTTACTCGTTTCGTTTGTATCGTATGGATTATGCCAAAAGGAAATAAAGGATATCCTTAACAAACCTGAACTGATTCTCTTAACAATCCTTATAACACACGCCAATCATGATGAAACACGTAACATCGGATCGAAGTAGGGAAAAATCCGCATGATATTCTTGAGAAAGATTGTACCGTGTTCTCTTAGAATTGCAATTCCCGTTGCTATTACCTTATGAAGTCTAGTATGAAACTTGGTTGTAGCTTCATCCATCACTTAGCAAATACAAGCATCTCACTTAATAACTTAGGAAGATCTCTTTTAACTTGTAGGTTTGTGGATCCCACTTGTATGCTGACTACGCAACAAAATTCTCTTAATGTGCCACCTTATTATATGGATTTAAGAGTCACAATTTTCCTAAAGCCTTGGTTTCCATGTTTGGGAGGGGGGGGGGGGGGGAACTTCCCCCCAAAA
>ML369856.1:74071-86085 GCA_005239525.1 Nicotiana knightiana | reverse complement strand
GGGGGGGGGGGGGGGGGTGAACTTCCCACCAAAATCATTATCCACCCAATTCTTATTACATGTTAATCTCCCACCAAAATCACTAATGAACCAATTATCCACATAATTAAGAATTATCTCAAATTACTTAAAATACTAATACCTTTTAACACACTTTATACATTTTACTATCATAGTCATGTGGTACCTTGTATGGCACTAGTCCATAAATACTAGGTATTACAACTTGGACCGTATTTATCCCAAAATGTCAAACCTCGACGAAACTCATCTTCTTCGATTTGATTACCCTCTCACCTTCACGAATTTACTTATCACTTTTTTGAAATAACATATTAATTATAACCTCAAAATAATCTCATTCCCGAGCTTACATCGATTAACTTATGATGAAACTTTAACGAACAAAAATGCGAGATGCAACATCTCATTTCCGAACATTTATCAATTTACTTATGGCATAGTTTCACGTACAAAAACATGGGGTGTAACAACTTCGATCTTGTTGTTACGTGTTTTATCGCGATTGACGTGTGTTAGATGGATTGTCGAGAGAATCGACCCGAGTATGTTAAGGCTATCCCTTTGTTCCTTTTGGCATGATTCATATGATACAAAACGCACATTTTTCATAAATGTCTCTACTCATAGAAGCACTAGGGGTGCATATGTTCTTGATTCTCCATGTGTCTTATTATTATATCTTCTGTTCATGGGTCTCAGAAAAAATACATAGTTGATAAAGTTTATCCGGAAGGCATATTAATCTTATGACATTCCGAGAAATCTTATTAACTTATTTCTTATGCATTTCATTCATTTATACATGTACATTGACACATGACCAGATGGCGTTATATACGCGTATATTATATGTATATGGGATATGGGAAAAGGTTACATCATTATATAAGCACCACCACCTGATCAGCTAGTATACGTTGATGATTTACTCACAAAGGCCGAGATGATATGATGGGATGCCCTCACAGGCTTGATGATGTTATGTACGTATATAACTATGCATGGTATGGCATTTATAGGCGTATGCATGACATTATAAATATGAAATAATTCACAGAGCTATTCAGACTTACATGTTGAGTCTTTTACTCAACTTTTCTCTCATGTTTTTTTTACTGATTTTCATTCCTTACATACTCGGTACATTATTTTTACTGACGTCCCTTTTTCCTGGGGATACTATGTTTTATGCCCGCAAGTCCCGATAGACAGGTTGAGAGTGCTCTAAGTAGGCTATCATCTTAGCGGAAGGTGTTGGTGCGCTCCATTTTTCTCCGAAGTTGCTTATTTGGTCAGTATAATTTGGACATGTATTGATTAGTGTAGCGAGGCCCTGTCCAGACCTTTATGGTATTTATCTACTCTTAGAGGCTTGTAGACATATGTCATGTACGTGAAAGGTTGTATGGCCTTGTCGGCCTATGTTCAGTGTACGAGTGATCATTTTGGTCTTATAAGCTCGTATGTTATATGTATAAGTTTGTATTATATGTTGGGTCTTCCTTAGTCGAGTATTCCCTCATGTTTTATTCAATTTATCTTAAGTAAACCTTTCTATCTCATTTACCTACAATAGTAAGATACAAAAAGATACGTTACGTTGGTACTCGATTGAGTAAGGTACCGGGTGCCCATCGCGGCCCATCGGTTTGGGTCGTGACAAAAGTGGTATCAAAGCAGTTTTGTCCTAGGGAGTCTACAACCCGTGTCCAGTAGAGTCTTGTTTATGGGTGTGTTGTGCACCACACTTATAAGCAGGAGGCTACAGGGCATTTCAGACTGTCACTCTTTCTTCTTACTCTAGATCATGTGGTAGAGCTCACTTGTAAGAATTTGAACTCCTAAACTTTATTTTATTCATAATACAACGATATCTACATCGAGAAAGACAGTTGGTAAGAGATTGCATGTGGCTGTGGAGAGTTGAGTCAGAGGAACTCGATTTTTTTATGCTTATGATGAGTAAATGTAAGGTTTTCAATAGATCATGTGTGTACTAAGACGTGTAATCTTCTTGATAAGTAGCCCTAAGGCATGAATATCTAACCACCCATATGGTAAAAAGAATAAGGGTATTTGAAGATAGATACAATTTCAACAAGTAAAAGAATCAAGGTAAAGGAGGGTACGAGATACCCAGTTAATGAAGATTATCAATATTACAATTCGGGCAGAGAAATGTAAGCATTTTGGGTTACCTTCAACGTTAACAGATGTATGTACAATTATCCACACCGGTCTCAGCTATTCCCTATGGGAGCTAATAGATGGCTTAAGATAAGGACAGGATATCAGGATCCGACTGGGGTTAGAGTAACCCAAAAATGGTGGATGGGTTGTTAGTGTTAGTTGACATTTCTGAAGGATAATACAAACGTGGTAATGGATCTCCTTGTGAGACACCCAGATGGTGCACTCTAAAATAGTACAGTTAGATATGAGTACTACAAATATAGGCACTGGAATCCTGGAAGGGATAAATATTACCTTAGTATAGCCCCCGTCCCTAGTAGACCGAGATGTTAGGAAACCTGAAGAGCCAAGGGATAGCAAGGGGAGCTAAAAGCAAAAGCATATCTTGCTGAAGTTTTCAGAATAAAGTGATAGACAGAAATGTTAGTAGGGAAATAAGAAGAGAGTTAATGAAGCATTATGAGTAAGATGTGATACATGGGTGACAACGGTAGATAAAAAAAAATGATATTATTACAGAGTCTATAGTTAAGGGAAGAAAAATATGAGAGGTTACATGCCTTGAGACAACAAAAGAGTATAGGCCATAAAGTCATATCCTCATTTCGAGAAATAAGTTCGTGACTCTAGCGTGATTACCAGAAGGAAAAGTAAGACCCCCAGAGTAATACCAATCAGTATGGGCTGGTGAACAAGGTCTAAACATGAATTAGGGACTGCGTGATTTGATAATAGTCGGTATCATGAGAATTTCAGATGGCGTTCCAGCGATAATAGAATGGACAACAGAAGAATAACCTTTAAAGTTCATTCAGGAAGACGCTTCCGTAAAGCGAGCAATGTGAGCAAAGTTAAGCTTAAGGGACTATATGTGCCAGTTACACTAAGTGTCACCCTTATGAGTAAGGAATTTTGTTATCCTTAGTATAGAAGGACTACCGCAAGGTGAGTAAGGGTCATCGATGATGACACCAAAGATGAAAAGGTAAAACATCTAAAGGTAGATCGTCCTAGCTCTAAATCTTAGTACTCCCCTAAAGGGGGGAATATGGAGTGATGTGGCATTAAGTCAGAATTAAGTGGTTTTAGTAACTATGGAACGGGAAAAGGAGAATGCGATAAAAATGAGAAAGTGATGAGATTGCACTTATTCAAATACTACAGATATGTTATGATTCCATAACATTATGCAAATACGACGTCAAGGAGAGGAAGTAAGGGTTGCTGCCTGAGATGTTATTGATAGATAAGGAGCCAGTGCGAGACGTAAGTTAAGACAAAGGAAATAACCCAAGAAATATTACACAGAATATTGATATGAGAATGGGCCAACGAATAGTTAGCAGTTGATTCAGAAGAGCCTAGTTATGGCTAGACAAGAGGATACAGACAAATCAACAGATCGTGCAAGATAAACATAGTGAACCCCAACATATTGAATCCAGTATCGCAGATAATGATATTGTGATCCTTGAGAAATATTCAGATAGGAGTTGTGGTAGTTAAAGGTGCCGTATGAGTGTTATGGAAATAAAAGAGAGTACCATTGGGAGGACAATCAAACTATCAATTCAGGAGCAATACTACAAGCACAAGGGTGTGGAGGTAAGTAACTACAAACAATTATTTTAGGCGAGGAAGGACATCAAAATTTTTGTTGAGTATACGATGTAATAGGCTCGCAGCTTTACAAGAGTCAGAGGGTCCTCCCTAAGTACTACAATGAAAGACTAGCTGAGGAAATAAGGAAGAAGGCTTCAACCTAAGCATAGTAACTTGAAGAAGAAATGGTCATGTATAAATAGTCCCACTACAACATTGTATGCACTCCATAAGAAAGTGGCACTTATCGTGGCTAATGAACGGGAAGTAAAATCAAAAGCAATATTCGAGATCATATGAGTTGCACGAAAATTTTGGCATGCGTGGGGACTAAGATAAGCTAAGTATGCACGCAACAAGGGGGAAGAAAGACCAGGAAAAAAATAGCTTATGTTTAAAAAAGCTGAGAAGGAACGAAAGGAATTATTCGATCAATGATCCAGAGTTGGTTACGTTATGAATGCACTTAAGATTTCAGAGTATTATCCATGCAGCATATATGTTGACAATCATACAGCCGTAGAAGACTCCGGTATAAGTTAAAAGAAAGAATTGAGTCCAGGTATTAGACAAAGGATTGAATTGTTAGAAAATTGTATCATGAATATTCCATAGCGTCCATGAAAGGCTAAAGTAATAACTAATACTAGGAGCAGTAGATCGGAAGATAGTTTAAGCCTATATAAAGGCTGATCATAAGGAAGAGGAAACTAAAAGAGTTACATCAACTAAGTAAATCAGGAGTCTGATTATTGGACCCAGAAAATTATAGAAATCGTGATTGAGAACATTGCAGAATCACTCTTAAGATTAGAGGTACAAGAGAGATAATACAACAACCATATTCTATAATGTTTCTACCATAAAGCCACTTAGACAATTACCAGCCTCATAAGAAGTCAGTATGAAGCTCTCACCGAATCGTGTATACACTAGAGGTTCAAGTACTATAATAGAGCTTCAAGTCGTGGATGTGAATTATATCTATGTGGAAGAGAGGTCATGAAAGAGATAGAAGATGTGATGAAAGGTTTTAAGGTAAGTAAGGCAAAGATGAACAATGTACGCGATACTCACATGTGGAAGGTTATGTATAGTCCATACTTCAGATAGAAGGCTAGAAGCGCGGGAATCAGTATCCAGGAGTGATAACAGTGTCGTTAGTGGGATATCTTCTAGCCTATGGTTTCTAGGTATCGAGAGGCCTAGTTAAGATAGTAAAGAATAGTTAGAGACGATGTGATGTCTCGCTTGATGTTTCAGAATGACATAAGGAAATCTATGGTGCAAGCAAGTTGAAGGAAGGTTGCGAGTAGTTTAAATAGATATGTGTAGATTTCAAGCTAAAGTATGGTAGAGCGACAAGGTTTTAGGAAGAAATTAGTAAGGATAAGGAAAGGCGAGTGAGAAGGTGACGAGAATGGATAAGTCCTCAGGATTAAGCCCATGAAAACAAAAGAGCTAACGGTTTCTCTAAGTTATAGAAAGCTCAGTATAGCCTGGATGAAATCAGAGGAGTCTAAGATTAATAGCATCTAGAAGAGATGGAATGTTGCCCTAGTAGTATAATAAGGGTGTNCCTTCGATTGAGTAATGATTTGAAGAATCCCCTCCCCCCATAAGATGAATCACGTTGGAATGCTATTGAAAATAATTATTGAAGTATAGTATCGCTCCTAGGTGGATTAGGCAAGTCACTTCAAATATTCTCCGATGAGACGTAAGCCCTAGTGACAATGTATTACGTAAGAGGTTTTAAGTTATCAGTGGTAGATTGTGAATCAACAATGGATGGATAAAAGTTACAAAGTATGAGGTGAGATTAGGCCATCATTCTTAAGATGAACTGTAACGAATAAGCATTAGAGGACTTAGATTTATACATATAGGATAAACAACGAGAGTAACCTAGAGTTTGGTAGCAAAACTCAGTAATAATAAACTGAAGTAAGAGTTACGGTATAGTATAGCCTACTTAGATGTAGTAAAGCCATAGATGCCCATAGGGACAACTTGTCATAATTCTATATATGCTCACAAAGTGAGGCCTATAGATTGGCTAAAGGCTGGAGGAAAAAGGAGGGAAGAGTCACATAAGCGCACATACAAGGATAAAGTTGTACACACTGCATGATAGAAGGTAGCAATAGTTATGACATTGGAAGAATTCCGGGCATAAGTCATGGTGTGAGAAAGAGGCCTAAAGGGGGGAATGCCATAGACTTTGGATTTATTCACAAAGCAGTTGCCTAGATGGAAAGGACAATATTAAAACCATTCTTAAGAACTATCCGGTTATAATTCTGTTAAGTGCCTCAATCAACATTCAAGGATGAATGTTCCAAAGGGGGGGATAATGTCACACCTCACAGTATTACGACGATGTTACACCCCGTAGTAGTGTACGTTGGAATTGCCGTAGGAAAATTGACATCAGTTCAATGACAAGATTATTTTGAGGTTATAAGTATTATGTGTTACATTTCACGTTTACGTTAAAGTTTCGTCGTAAGTTAATCGATGTAGACTCGGGAATGAGATTATTTTTGAGGTTATAAGCATTTATGCTATTTATAACATGCGATAAATAAGTACTGTGAAGGTTAGAGGGTAACTGAATCAAAGAAAATGAGTTTTGTTGAAGATTGTCAATTTGGGATAAAATACGGTCCGAGCTATAATACTCGTTATTTATGGACTAGTGTCATACAAGGTGCCACATGACCATGATAGTAAGGTGTATAAAGTATGTTAAAAGTAAGTAGTATTTTAAGTAATTTTACATAATTCTTAATTATGTGGGTAATTGGTTAATTATTGGATTAGCGGGGGAATTAACAAGTTAATTAAGTAAATGGGTGGATAATTATTGGATAGGCTTGATAAGTCCTCAACGTGGCAGCAAACTATGCCCATATAATGACTCTTAAATCACAAAACAAGGTGGCACATTTGGCGGAACTTTTGGCTAAGTTATCATCTAAGTAGGGCCCATACCCACTAAGGTAAAAGACTTCTCAAAATCACAAAGAGTAATGTTTATATCTAATTTACATAGCAACATGATTTGCTTGAGATATGCTTATATCATATGGAATGGCAACGTGATTTTTCTTCAACCAAATTTCATACAAGATTATGTAATAGTAGTGTGAGATGTAATTCTAAGAGAACACGGTACAATATTTCTCAAGAATATCATACGGATTTTTCCTACTTCGATCTCGCCGTTAGGTGTTTTATCCCGATTGACGTGTGTTAGAGGGATTGTCAAGAGAATCGGCTCAGGTATGTTAAGGCTATCTCTTCGTTCCTTTTGGAATGATCTATGTGATACAAAGAAAACGAGTAAACACACAACTTTCATAAATGTCTCTACTCATAGAAGCACTAGGGGCGCCTATGTTCTTGATTCCCCATGCGTCTTATTATTATATCTTTTGTTCATGGGTCTCAGAAAAAATACGTAGTTGATAAAGTTTATCCGGAAGGCATATTAATCTTAAGACATTCCGAGAAATTTTATTAAATTACTTCTTATGCATTTCATTCTATTATACATGTACTTGACCCATGATCATATGGCGTTACATGCACATATATTATATGTATATGGGATATGGGAAAAGGTTACGGTGTTATATACGCACCACCACCTGATCAGCTGGTGTACGTTGATGATTTTCCCACAAAGGCCGAGATGATTGATGGGATGCCCTCACAGGCTTGATGATGTTATGTACGCATATACCTATGCATAGTACAACATTTATACGCATATGCATGACATTATAAATATGAAATGATTCACAGAGCTATTCAGACTTACATGTTAAGTCTTTTACTCCATGTTTCTCTCATATTTTTTTAACTGATTTTCATTCCTTACATACTCGGTACATTATTGTACTGACGTCCCTTTTGCCTGGGGACGGTGTGTTTCATGTCTGCAGGTCCCGATAGACATGTTGAGAGTCCTCCAAGTAGGCTATCAGCTCAGCGAAAGTTGTTGGTGCGCTCTATTTGCTTTGGAGTTGCTTATTTGGTCAGTATGATTTGGACATGTATTGATTAGTATAACGGGGCCCTGTCCTGACATTTATGGTATTTATCTACTCTTAGAGTCTTATAGGCATATGTCATGTACGTGAAATATTGTATGGCCTTGTCGGCCTATGTTCAGTGCACGAGTGATCATTTTGGTCTTATAGGCATGTATGTCATATGTATTAGTTTGTATTACATGTTGGGTCGTCCTATATCGAGTATTCCCTCATGTTTTATTCTAGTTATCTCGCGACAACCTTTTCATCTCATTTACCTACAATAGCATGATACGAAAATATACGTTACGTTGGTACTCGGTTGAGTAAGGTACCAGGTGCCTGTCGCGGCCCATTTGTTTGGGTTGTGACAAAAGTGGTATCAGAGAAGTTCTGTCTTAGGGAGTCTACAAAACGTGTCTAGTAGAGTCTTGTTTATGGGTGTGTTGTGCACCACACTTATAAGCAGGAGGCAACAAGGCATTTAGGACTGCCACTCTTTCTTCTTACTCTAGATCTTGTGGTAGAGCTCACTTGTAAGAATTCGAACACCTACAATAGTATGATATGAAAAGATATGTTACGTTGGTACTTGGTTGAGTAAGGTACCGGATACCCATCGCGGCCCATCGATTTGGGTCGTGACATTTTAATCGTTTCATCTATATTCACTAGTTCATGTAATCGAGATAGGCATAACTTGTGAATCTTTGCATTATATTTTATTGGTTGAATTCATTAATTCTTCTTAGTAATCGGAAGAGGTTAGTTGAATTATTGATTAAACCTAGTTAGGACGATAATCGAGAGAGGTTCTCTTAAAGACCAATCCACTATGAATTCTTGCATATCTTCACCTTCTTAAAATTTGTTCATCTTGTGAGGTTGAGACTTAATCGAGAGAGGAGTTTCTACTAAAAATTGACTAATAACCAAGTGAATTTGAGAGACTCACTTGAACATTACAAGTGAATTATCTAGAATTTGATCCCAAACAATTATCTTGCACCTATCCTATCAACCCTATCTTCTCCCATTTGATAACCGTCTTTGTTCATTACTTGCTTCGATTTGTTATTAGTCAATAACCCTAGATTTTTAGTTAATTTTAGTTCTTAATCATATAAATCTCAATTGTTGATCATCTTGGACATCAATCAAGCTACAAACTACAAGAACACTATTTAAATACAATCTCAGTGGATACAATAACATTATATACTATATTCGACTAGCGAGCATATTTAAGCGTGTGTTTTGCGCTCGTCAAATTTTGGTGCCATTTTCGGGAATTGGTAATCAATAGCGTTTGACATAGTTTGTAGTGCTAATTCAGGAATTTTTCTTTTTCTTTTTATTTTATTTTTCTCTTTTTACGTTTGGTGTTCTTCGACTGTGCGTAGGCTACATGTTAGATTGGTGCATGACTGGATCTTGTGGGAAAGAATTGCAAACATACGAACCAGAAATCGAGAAACAACTGTGATAGTTGAGGAAGGGAAGAAATATCCCCGAGAAAATTGAGAAGGTTGGGCAATCCTCAACCAAGGAAAATATGGTTGGAGATGATGATAATGTTGATTTGGCTGCGAGAGAGGCAGCGCAACTCAGAGAGAAAGATGCAAGGGATGTTGTAGAAGCAACACTTAGAGATACACAAATTGCTTATGAGGAGGAGATGGCTCGAAGAATTGCTCAGAATTAGCCCTTGGGCGCAGACCAGTTCGGAAACATAGCTCGGGCCAAGGGAGACCACTTGGTGATTGTGCTAGACTGGTCTACAACCAAGTGTGAGACCAACTCCATTTGCAGCCAATAATTTTGAGCTGAAGCAAGGGTTTCTCTAAACGCTCCAAAACAGTTGTATGTTCAGATGATAGATGCACTAAGATCCAAACAACCATCTAATGGACTTCGAGGAGATTATGATCACCTTTCGATATAATGGTGTGTCACAAGATGCAATATACTTAAGAGAATTCCCCTTCACACTTAAAGATGATGCAAAGCACTGGATATGGAAGCTTTCCCCAAGTTTCAATTAGAACATGGGAGGAGATGACCAGAAAATTTCTTGCTAAATATTTCTCCTCAGCTAAAACGGGCAAGTTTAGAAGAGAAATCCATAACTTCTGCCAGAATGAGACTGAAATCGTATTTGAATCTTGGGAGAGGTTTAAGGAGATAGTGCAAATGTGTCAACATAGTGGATCAAACTATGGACGCAACTCCAGGATTTTTGGGATGGATGGACACTGACATCACGGAGAACATTGAGTAATGCAGTTGGAGGCCCGTTGATGAAAAAGACTCCAGAGAAGATAGTCACAATTCTAGATGAGTTATCTGAAGATGCAAATCAGTGGCCCTCGGAGATTGCTGAAAAAAGAAGATCAACTGGTGTTCACCCAGGTTGATGCTAACACATTTATGCAGGTACAACTTGATGCCATGGAAAAAGAAATAAGGAAGATGACCTTAGCTTCGATACATAATGAACCTCATGCAACATGTGACATATGTGGAAGAGGACACCCTACTCATGAGTGTCAAGCCTCAACTGAGGAAGTTAATGTTGTGGGTAATTATAACTTCAATGCAATGGGTCAGAAGCACCCCATTTTTCATGGAGTTCACCTAGGGTACAACGAATGCATGTCAACAAGATAACTCTAGATTTCAAGGAGCTCCTGGTTTTGTGAATCGGTCGAGGTCGCAGTTTCATCCTCAACATCCAATTCAGTCTAGTTTAGAAGTTTTGATGAATGCATTCATTCCAAGACAGACAAAAGGCTAGATGCGCATGGTTTAACTATCAAAGAACTTGGGACATGTTTGCATAACTTAGAGAGACAAGTAGGACAAATTGCAGCTATATTATCTGAGAGAATCCCAGGTACTCTACCAGCTGATAATGAAAAATATCCCAAAGACACAGTAAATGTTGTGACCTTGAGAAGCGGGCAAGTGTTGAAGGATATCACTCCAATCCAAAAAGAGGTGATACCTAAAAAAGAATGTGGGAAGGAGCTGAAAATTAAAGATGATAAGAAGAAGAAGAAGAAGAAGAAGAAGAAGAAGAAGAAGAAGAAGAAGAAGAAGAAAGGCAAGAAGGGGGTAGAGAAAAAGAAGAAGGAGGAAACTTCGAGAAGGGATGACTCTAATGAAGAGGGCAAACACATGCCTGATCTACCTTTTCCCCAAAAGCTCTATAGAGAAAAGTTGGACAAGCAGTTTGAGAGATTACTAGATATGCTGAGACAAGTTAATGTAAACTTTCCATTCACGGAAGTTCCCTCCCAAATGCCAGCTTATGAAAAATTCTTGAAGGAGATCCTGACAAAGAGGAGGAAGATAGAAGAGACCTCAGTGGTCAAGGTCACAGAGCATTGCAGTGCAATCGTGCAAAACAAACTCCCACAAAAGTGTGGAGATCCACGGAGTTTTACTATACCTTGTTCTTTAGGCACTCTTAACTTTCATAAATCTTAATGTGATTCTGGTGCCTCCATTAATCTAATGCCTTTATCTATTTACAGGATGCTGGAGAATAAGATTGGAGAGATAAGGTATGCACCAATATCTTTGCAGCTGGCAGATCAAACATCTATAATATCCGAGGGGATAGTGGAAGATGTCTTGGTACAGGTGGATAAGTTTGTATTTCCTGTAGATTTTATAGTGGTAAGGATGGAGGAGAACAAGGAAATACCCATAATCATAGGAAGACCATTCTTAGCAACGGGTAGAGAAATATTAGACATACATGATAGGAACTATTGCTTAGAGTGGGTGATGAGACGTAACTTTCGAGATGAATGTAGAAACGAGGGTGAAAAAGGAGAAGCCAGCTGCAAGTGTTAAGTGGAAGGTGAAGAGTTCAAAAGAGAAGGCCCTAGTGATAGAGAAAGTTAAGTGTGGGGTGTACCCCAAGAAGGCAGAGAAGAAGCTGTCTGCGTGGATGTGTGCACTAGTTCGGGCGCGTGAAAGGGAGCCCAACTTTGATTCAGACCCCGACTAGAGATTCAGGGAAGTATTCTCTACCTTACGCTTTCTAATTGTGTGTCATGGTGACATGTCACAACTTAAAGTGTGGGGTGGGGGACAATTGTATATATATATATATATATATATATATATATATATATATAT
>ML369856.1:48342-73937 GCA_005239525.1 Nicotiana knightiana | reverse complement strand
AAGAAGAAGAAGAAGAAGAAGAAGAAGAAGAAGAAGAAGAAGAAGAAGAAGAAGAAAGGCAAGAAGGGGGTAGAGAAAAAGAAGAAGGAGGAAACTTCGAGAAGGGATGACTCTAATGAAGAGGGCAAACACATGCCTGATCTACCTTTTCCCCAAAAGCTCTATAGAGAAAAGTTGGACAAGCAGTTTGAGAGATTACTAGATATGCTGAGACAAGTTAATGTAAACTTTCCATTCACGGAAGTTCCCTCCCAAATGCCAGCTTATGAAAAATTCTTGAAGGAGATCCTGACAAAGAGGAGGAAGATAGAAGAGACCTCAGTGGTCAAGGTCACAGAGCATTGCAGTGCAATCGTGCAAAACAAACTCCCACAAAAGTGTGGAGATCCACGGAGTTTTACTATACCTTGTTCTTTAGGCACTCTTAACTTTCATAAATCTTAATGTGATTCTGGTGCCTCCATTAATCTAATGCCTTTATCTATTTACAGGATGCTGGAGAATAAGATTGGAGAGATAAGGTATGCACCAATATCTTTGCAGCTGGCAGATCAAACATCTATAATATCCGAGGGGATAGTGGAAGATGTCTTGGTACAGGTGGATAAGTTTGTATTTCCTGTAGATTTTATAGTGGTAAGGATGGAGGAGAACAAGGAAATACCCATAATCATAGGAAGACCATTCTTAGCAACGGGTAGAGAAATATTAGACATACATGATAGGAACTATTGCTTAGAGTGGGTGATGAGACGTAACTTTCGAGATGAATGTAGAAACGAGGGTGAAAAAGGAGAAGCCAGCTGCAAGTGTTAAGTGGAAGGTGAAGAGTTCAAAAGAGAAGGCCCTAGTGATAGAGAAAGTTAAGTGTGGGGTGTACCCCAAGAAGGCAGAGAAGAAGCTGTCTGCGTGGATGTGTGCACTAGTTCGGGCGCGTGAAAGGGAGCCCAACTTTGATTCAGACCCCGACTAGAGATTCAGGGAAGTATTCTCTACCTTACGCTTTCTAATTGTGTGTCATGGTGACATGTCACAACTTAAAGTGTGGGGTGGGGGACAATTGTATATATATATATATATATATATATATATATATATATATATATGTGTGTGTGTGTGTGTGTGTGTGTGTGTGTGTGTGTGTTATGTGTTAGTTTTTGCTTATTAGTATTAGAAAAAATTGAAAAACCATAAAAATTTGAAAATATTCGACTTTTACCGATGATGGATATCATTCGGAGGGTTTCTTGAGGGATTGAAGTCGAAAGAAAAAGACCAAAAATATTTTCTTTTGTTAGGTAGTGTAATAATTTCCCCTTGATTTTTCTCTGTGTCGCGGTTCTTTTTCCAAGGACTTTGTTTGAACCGAGTGTAGTTAGTTTTTATTTTTGTTAGGAGAAGGAAACCTTGTGCCATGAATTGAATTGAAGAAATGTTTCTTGACTCTATTATGCCTTGAGAAGAGTTAGTGATTTAGTTGTGGCACTTAGGCTTAGTTTTTGACTCGTGCATAAGTACCTTAAATTGTATGATCTTGACTTTTCTTAACTGCTTTGACTTGAGTGTTGTGATGAATCCAATCCTGAGTGAGTTATGT
Organism: Nicotiana knightiana; assembly: GCA_005239525.1. Lineage (NCBI taxonomy): Eukaryota > Viridiplantae > Streptophyta > Magnoliopsida > Solanales > Solanaceae > Nicotiana > Nicotiana knightiana. The sequence continues at coordinate 72,340 of ML369856.1, read as the reverse complement.
GCCATGTGTGTGTGAGGTTTTTGTGTATTTTGCGCATTGCATTTGATGTCTAGAACTTGCCCTGTGTGTTTGCAAAGCAAAATAGTAATTTTATTCAGTTTTGGAAGTGACATAGGCTTTTCTTTGTTGAGCCAGATATATGCTTGCACCCACCAAATTGTTATGAATCTTAGTTAACCCCTTTGAGCCTGTAATCCTGTTCTTTGGCAACCACAATACAAGCCTTACCTGTTTGTTTAAAATGACCATCTAATTCAACCTTGTACCTCTCTCATGAGCACTTGAAATTATTATGAACTTTGTAAAAGTTGAAGTGTGCGGTGGTTGATTTGGCTTTTGACTGGAACTAATGAAATAAGGAGAAAGGTGCATTGTTTTGAAAAAAGTAAGAGTCACTTGAATTGAAAAGAAAATAAAAAATAGTTGTATTATTGTGCAAATTTGTTCTTTGATAGTGGTGACTCTTGATGTAATTGTTCTTAAAGAAGTAGGGAGTTAATGCATGTTGATGTAAAGGTGGAGTACGGTTTGACATAAGTGTGGGGTTTTGAAAGGTTAAGTGTATGTGTTAAAGTGCTTAGGGAGGTGTAGTCACTCTTACATCTAAATGTATCCTACCAGTCCCGCAACCTACATTACAACCAATTAAAGTCCTATTTGATCCTTGACTGCACGAGCTCAATTAGTAGAGTAGTACGCTACGGGAAAGCCTATGGTTCATCTTTTGTGGAATATGAATGTTATTTCTGAGAGTGAGTGAATTCTTACTATCTTGAGTTACTAATTGTTCTTAACATTTATTGGGTGTGGAACTACTCTCTATTATGTGTGAGGGCACTTGATTCATGAAGGAAAGGTAATGTCGTTGACCTCTATGCTAGAGTAAGTGAGCAAGTTGTGAATAATGCATGGTACTTGTGAGTCGAATCTTGAGGCATAGATGTTTCACTATTGAGATTAATCTATTTTTAAATATTCTTGGTGTAATGAGTTAGGGGAGTTGTTTAATAGGGTCGTGTCATTATAAAGTGTAGTTTGATTGATCGAGGACGAGAAATGGTTTAAGTGTGGGGTGTTGCTGGTAGGCTATAATCTCGTGTTTTAGTCACTTATTACACTCTAATTTATTGCATTTTAATTGAGTTTGAGCTTTAATCGCTAGTGTTTTGCACTAATTATGTATTTCAAGCCTTGTAGGAGTGATTTCGGGTGATGTAGATGTTATGAAATGAATTCGAGTGATTTGGAGCTTTGAAGTCTGAGTAAAAGTCCAAGAGATTAAGTCGGGATCGCGTTCGGGGGTCAAGGACCAAGCCTGGATATAAAAAACGAGCGAAAAAGATTCACTCTCAGAAACCTCCACAGCCGCGGCGAGTGGCGCTCCGCGGCTGCCCAAAATCTGCTGCCAGTCAAAAGTTATGCTCTTAGACAAACCCCATTGCTGCCCCGTGTGGCGCGTTGCCCCATGCGGGGCGCCTGTGTGTTTTTACAAAGTAACAATCCTATTTCGGCTAGGAGAAGGTGGTTTTGTTTGGGCTCGACCCTACTTAGTATAAATACATGTAAAAACATTATTTTTTGGGACTTTGGTCACATCTAAGACCTAAGGAAGCCAAAGAGGAGGCGGAGAAACAAAAACTCAAGGATTTCATCATTCAATCCTCACTCAAGACAAGAGTTTGGATCGTTTTATATTTTCCTTTGACTTATACATATTTATGATGAATTACTCCATGGGTAGTTCTCTTTAGGGTTTGGTGGATTTGGTGTATTGATGTTACATTTTGTATTTTCGTACGTTAAAGTTTCGTCGTAAGTTAATCAACGTAGACGCGAGAATGAGATTATTTTTGAGGTTATAAGCATTTATGCTATTTAAATAGGCAATAACTAAGTGTCTTGAAGGTGAGAGGGTAAACGAATCAAAGAAAATGAGTTTTGTTGAAGGTTATCAATTTGGGATAAAATACGGTCCAAGCTAGAATACTTGGTATTTATGGACTATTGCCATACAAGGTACCAGATGACCATAATAATAAGGTGCATAAAATATATTAAAAGTGAGTAGTATTTTAAGTAACTTTTTAGATAATTCTTAGTTATGTGGATAATTGGGTAATTATTGATTTTAGTGGGATACTAACTAAGTAATTAAAATATTTGGATAGGCTTAATAAGCATGCCAACGTGGCAGCCAATGAGGTCTTGTCAAGGCTCAAATAATGACTCTTAACTCATGTAACAAGATGGCACATTTAAAGAAATTTAGTGGTCAAGTCATCACAAAAGTGGGGCCGAGAAACCCATAATTATAAGAGATCTTCTTACCTCATTAAGGGGTGATGTTATGTTTGCTAAAGTAACGATAGAGCCTCAAAACAATTTGTATGAAACTTCATATGCGATAGTAGCGTGAGATTTGCAATTTTAAGGGAGTACAGTACAATCTTTCTCAAGAATATCATACGGTTTTTTTCCTACTTTGATCCGTCGTTACGTGTTTTGTCGCAATTGACGTTTGTTAGAGGGATTGTCAAGAAAATCGACTCAGGTATGCTAAGGTTATCCCTTCTTTCCTTTTGGCATGATCCATATGATATAAATGAAACGAGCAAATGTGCAACTTTCATAAATAACTCTATTCATAGAAGTGCTACGAGTGCCTATGCTCTTAATTCCGCATGAGTCTTATTATTATATTTTCTGTTCATGGGTCTCAGAAAAATACGTAGTTCATAAAGTTTATCTGAAAGGCATATTGATCTTATGAAATTTCGAGAAATCTCATTAACTTAATTCTTATGCATTTCATTCATTTATACATGAATATTGACCCATGACCAGATGGTGTTATATACGCGTATATTATATACATATGGATATGGGAAAATGTTACGACATTATATACGCACCACCACCTGATCACCTGGGATATATTGATGATTTTGCCCAAAGTGGCCGAGATGATATGATGGGATGCTCTCAGAGAATTGATGTTGTTATGTACACCTATACCTATGCATTATACGACATTTATACGCACAAGCATGACATTATAAATGTTTCAGTATTTAAAAAGTTATTTAGACTTACAGGTGGAATTATTTATCCATGTTTCATCTATGTCTTTTATGTACTGATTTTCATGCCTTACATACTCAGTACATTATTCGTACTGATGCCCCTATTTCCTGAGGCATGCGTTTCATGCCCGCAGGTGCAGGTAGACCGACTGATGGTTCCCCTTCTTAGGATCCTTGATTAGCGAGATTTGGTGTGCTCCATTTGATCCGCAGATGCTTTGAGTTTTGGTACATTGTGTTTGTATACATATATGGGTATGACAGGGCCTAGTCCTGTCCGTTATATAGTCGTACACTATATTGGAGGTCTGTAGACATTCATGTATAGTTGTCTATAGCAGCCTTGTCGGCTCGCCCTACCATATTCCATATGTATATGTATATATGTATTTTGGACATGTTTTCCTCATGTATGTTATTCACGTAATTCAGAAGTTTACTGACAGATGTTATTCATGACCTACCCTTAATTCATGTTTATATCTTAGACGCATACTTAGCGGTGTTTGACATGTAGGACTCGGGCACTCGTCATGGCCCATCAGTTTGGGTCGTGACAAAGTAGTATCAGAGCAGTTCTGTCCTAGGGTTGTCTACAGACCGTGTCTAGTAGAGTCTTGTTTATGGGTGTGTTGTGAACCACACTTATAGACAGGAGGCTACAAGACATATAGGTTGTTATCCTCCCTTCTTATCTTAGATCGTGCGATATAAGAATTCATTTTCCTAATGATGTGTTATTTTTTCAGTGATGCCTAAGAAGGCTACAGCCACCCAGAATGGAAAGTCCGTGGCTGATGAGACTACTAGTCAAGCGACAAGAGTTACCAGGGCTCGGGGAGAGTCTCATAATGAGATTTCATCTCAGACTTCACATACCCCGCCCTTTCGAAAGGAGCTTCGAGGGGCACCAGCTCCAGCGCCTGCCCCTGTACATCCAGCTCCTCAGCCAGGTGCACCGAGCCAGGAGATGAGAGATGCTATTCAGCTATTAACTCGATTAGTAGCCGCACAGGCTCAGCGTCAGGAGGTGGGTGTTGGTCATGTAGATAGGTCTGTCAGTGCATGGGTTCGTGATTTCATTAATTTGGACCCTCCGGTATTTACTAGAGCAGATCCAAATGACGACCCTCAGGTATTTATCGATAGGATGTAGAGGACTTTGAGGGTAATGAAGGCCAATGCATCTGAGTCAGTTGAGCTAGCTTCCTATACACTTCAAGAGGTTGCAGTTAATTGGCACGAGTCTCGGGAGTTGTCCAGAGGTGAGGATGCCCCTGCAGCGGTATGGCATGAGTTTACAGAGGCTTTTCTTTGTCATTATCTGCCACCAGAGCGTAGACGGGCCAGATTTGATAGGTTCTTGACCCTTCGGCAGGGTAAAATGAGGGTTCGGGAGTACAGTCTTTAGTTTGATTCGTTAGCTAGGTATGCTCCCACTATTGTATCCAAGATGGAGGATCGGGTTCACCGGTTCGTGATGGGTTGGAGCCGCACTTGCTTAACGATTGTATGTTAGTCTCACTTTAGTTAGGCATAGATATTTCTCGTATTCAAGCATACGCTCAGGGTGTAGAGGAGTGTAAGCAGAATCAGAGGGCCGATCATGAGCATGATAGGGACCAAAGTAAGAGAGCAAGATCTTCGGGTCCTTCTGGTGAGTTTCAAGGTGGTCAGAGACAACAATACCTGAGGTATCTAGCCTAATCATCGACTAGTTCACCCGCTCAGTTTTCCGGTAGGAGATTTGATTGTTCCCTATATTTAGGGACTAGTCAGAATTCCAAGGCCTCAAGTTCTCAATATAGGGGTGAGTATGAGGCCTCCCTTGCCATGATGTGCTCAGTGTGTTAATCAGCATGCCAGGCAGTGTCGTATGGGGTTGGGTGTTTGTTATACTTGTGGTTATCCAGGCCACATTATGAGGGATTGTCCGACGAGAGGTGATGCAAGAATAGTTCAGCCATTAGGATCTGTAGTTGGGTCGTCATCATCAGTACGCCCCACTGGGCAAGGTTCACAAGCACCAATTGATCGTGGTAGAGGTATAGGTAGAGCATCTAGCTCGAGCGGTCCTCACAACCGCATTTATGCATTAGCAAGTCGACAGGATCAGGAATCGTCACCTGGTGTTGTTACAGGTATATTATCAGTCTCCTCATATGATGTATATGCACTGATTGACCCAGGTTCCACCTTATCATATGTTACTCCGTTGGTTGCTAGTAAGTTTGGAATAAAACATGAGTTGGTTAAACCTTTTGAGGTGTCCACACCTGTTGGGGATCCAGTGATAGCTAGGAGGGTATACAAGGATTGCATAGTAGTAGTTCATAGTTGATCTACAGTAGCAGACCTAATCGAGTTAGATATGGTAGAATTTGATGTTATAATGGGTATGGATTGGTTGGCTTCTTGTTATGCCAATGTTGATTGTAGATCAAATATAGTCCAATTTCAATTCCCAAGGGAACCTGTTTTGGAATGGAAAGGTAATACGGCATTGCCGAGAGGTAGATTTATTTCCTATCTCAAGGCAAGGAAGATTATCAGAAAGGGATATATTTATCACTTAGTTAGGGTTCAGGATGTGAAAGTAGAGTCACCAACCATTCAATCTATCCCTGTGGTTAATGAGTTTCCCGATAAGCTTTCAGGTATTTTTCCAGAGCGAGAAATTGAGTTTGCTATTGACCTATTACCAGATACTCAGCCAATATCTATTCCTTCCTATAGAATGGCACCCGCAGAACTGAGAGAGTTGAAGGAAAAACTAAGGGACTTGCTTGAAAAAGGCTTTATTATACCTAGTACATCACCATGGGGAGCACCTGTGTTATTTGTGAAGAAGAAAGATGGTTCCTTGTGGATGTGTATTGATTATAGACAGTCGAATAAGGTGACGATCAAGAATAAGTACGCGCTTCCGAGGATTGATGATTTATTTGATTAGTTGCAAGGTGCAGTGTTTCTCGAAGATAGACTTCAGGTCCGGGTACCATCAAGTAAGGGTTAAGGAGAAGGATATTCTGAAGACAACATTCAGGACCAGATACGGGCACTTTGAGTTTCGTGTTATGTCATTCAGTTTGACTAATGCCCCAGCAGTATTCATGGACTTGATGAACAGTGTGTTCAGACCCTTTATATATCTATTCGTGATTGTATTTATCGATGATGTATTGGTTTACTCCCGTTCAGAGGTTGAGAATGCATATCATTTGCGTACAGTGCTCAGAGTTCTACAAAAAGAGAAGTTGTACGCCAAACTCTCTAAATGTGAATTCTGGTTGATTTCTGTAGCTTTCCTTGGGCATATTATTTCAGGTGAAGGTATCCGGGTTGATACACAAAATATTGAGGCAGTAAAGACTTGGCCTAGACCTACGAGCTTCCTCGGCTTGGCAGGTTATTATAGGAGATTCGTAGAGGGATTTTCTTGCCTTTCAGCACCATTGACAAAGTTGACTCAGAAGGGAGCTAATTTTCAGTGGACTGATGCTTGTGAACGAAGTTTCCAGGCATTGAAGGACAAATTAACTTCAACACCAGTTCTAACACTCCCAGAGGGAACCAATGGTTATGCTATCTATTGTGACACTTCGGGTGTTGGACTGGGTTATGTACTGATGCAACATTGTAAGGTTGTAGCTTATGCTTCCAGACAACTAAGAAAGCACGAGAAGAATTACCCGACCCACAATTTAGAGTTAGCCGCGGTGATTGATGCACTAAAGTTGTGGAGGCATTATTTGTATGGAATTCATGTTGATATCATAAGAGCCTTTAGTATATCTTCAAGCAAAAGGAATTGAATTTACGCCAAAGGAGATGGTTGGAGCTACTGAAAGACTACGACATTGATATTTTATATCATCCAGGGAAGGCTAATGTAGTAGCCGATGCCTCAGTCGTAGATCTATGTGTAGCATGTCATATTTACAACCAGAGAAGAGTGGGATAGCCTGCGATATTCATCAGCTAGCTAGTCTTGGAGTTCGATTACTGGACTCAGGTGATATTGGAATTACTATTCAAGACACGACAACATCCTCTTTAGTAACTGAAGTGAAGGAACGCCAGTACGAGGATCCTGTGTTAGCTCATTATAGGGATACAACCCCTCAGAAGGAGAAGACACCATTTGAGATTATAGAAGATGGGGTCCTCAGATATCAAGGACGATTATGTGTCCCTAATATTGCAGGGCTGCGTCGGCAGGTTATGGGAGAAACTCACTATTCTCGTTATTTTATCCATCCAGGAGAAACAAAAAATTATCATGATATCAGTGAAATATATTGGTGGGATGGAATGAAAAAGGATATAGCAAAGTTTGTTGCTCAGTGCCCTAACTGTCAGCAGGTTAAGATTGAGCATCAAAAACCCGGTGGATTATTCCAGGCTATAGAGATTCCGACTTGGAAGTGGGAAGTAATCAATTTGGATTTCATCATAGGATTACCTCGTACCCATCGTAAGTTCGATTCTATATGGGTGATTATTGATAGACTTACAAAATCAACCCATTTTCTGCCAGTTAGGACTACATATTCCGCAGAGGATTATGCAAGGCTTTATATTGTCTCGAATAGAGGAGCTCAGTTTACAGCTAATTTCTATAGGTCCTTCCAAAAAGGATTGGGACTTAGGTAAGTCTTAGTACATCATTTCATCCCCAGAAAGACGGACAGGCTGAGCGTACTATTCAGACACTTGAGGATATGTTACGGGCTTGTGTGATAGAATTCAAGGTTAGTTGGGATGTTCATCTGTCGCTTATTGAGTTCGCATATAATAATAGCTATCATTCCAGTATTCAGTTGGCTCCAATGGCTCCATACAGAGCTCTTTACGGATAGAAGTGTAGGTCGCCTATAAGATGGTTTAATGATGGGAAAACTAAGTTAGTAGGACCAGAGTTGGTACAACAGGCAATCGAGAAGATTAAGCTTATACAGGAAAGGCTATTAGCAGCTCAAAGCCGTCAGAAATCGTATGCAGATAATCAACGATGAGACTTGGAGTTTCAATGTTGATGATTTGGTATTCCTAAAGGTATCACCGATGAAAGACATTATGAGGTTTGGTAAGAAAGGAAAACTTAGCCCTCGGTACATTGGACCAAATAAGATCATACGCAAGCTAAGCCAGGTAGCATATGAGTTAGACTTGCCTTCTGACTTGGAGTTTGTACATCCAGTCTATCATGTGTCTATGCTCCGTAAATGTATCGGAGATCCTTCCAGAATCGTGTCAGTTGACGATGTTCAAGTCACAGAGCAACTATCATATGAGGAAACTCTCATTGCTATACTAGATAGACATGTTCGTAGATTAAGGACTAAAGACGTAGTTTCGGTAAAATTACTTTGGGGAAACAATAATGTGGAAGAAATGACTTAGGAAGCCGAAGAAGACATGAAGTCTAGATATCCTCACTTGTTTCCTCTTCCAAAGAAGGATCCGACTGAGGCATCACAACCTTAAGGTACGTGTATAGATTATTGTATTAGTTATTATCATTGGTCGTGTGAGGCCATTGTCGTTATTGATGATTGTGGTCCTATGCGGCATTGAATTACTGAGTTTTCAACAGGAAGGGTTGATAGTATTACTGTTACAAAGGCGACTCTGCCAAAATTTATATAGATATCGGGGATTTAAACATTCGACGACGAATGTTCTAAGGGGGGAAGGATGTTACATTTCGCGTTTTCATACGTTAAAGTTTCGTAGTAAGTTAATCGACGTAGACTCGGGAATGAGATTATTTTTCAGGTTATAAGCATTTATGCTATTTATAACAGGCGATAAGTAAGTGCCGTGAAGGTCAGAGGGTAAACGAATCAAAGAAAATGAGTTTCATTGAAGGTTGTCAATTTGGGATAAAATACTGTCCAAGCTATAATACCCGATATTTATGGACTAGTGTCATATAAGGTACCACATGACCATGATAGTAAGGTGCAAAAAATATGTTAAAGTGAGTAGTATTTTAAGTAATTTGAGATAATTCTTAGTTATGTGGATAATTGGGTAATTAGTGATTTTAGTGGGAGATTAACCAAGTAATTAAAATATTTGGATAGGCTTAATAAGCCTCCCAAGTGGAAGCCAATGATGTCTTGATCAAGGCCCAAATAATGACTCTTAACTCATGTAACACAGTGGCACATTTAGAGAAATTCAGTGGCGAGGTTATCACAAAAGTGGGGCCCACAAACCCACGATTATAAGAGATCTTATTACCTCATTGAGGGGTGATGTTATGTTTTCTAAAGTAATGATGGAGCCTCAAAAAAATTCGTATGAAACTTCATAATACGATAGTAGTGTGAGATTTGTGATTCTAAGGGAGTACGATACAATCTTTTTCAAGAATATCATACGGATTTTTCCCTACTTCGATCCGCCATTACGTGTTTTGTCACGATTGACGTGTGTTAGAGGGATTGTCAAGAAAATCGGCTCAGGTGTATTAAGGCTATCCCTTCTCTCCTTTTGGCATGATCCATATGATATAAACGAAATGAGCAAATGTGTAGCTTTCATAAATAACTCTATTCATAGAAGTGTTAGGGGTGCATATGTTATTAATTCCTCATGTGTCTTATTATTATATCTTCTGTTCATGGGTCTCAGAAAATACGTAGTTGATAAAGTTTATCCGAAAAGCATATTGATCTTATGACATTCCAAGAAATTTCATTAACTTAATTCTTATGCATTTCATTCATTTATACATGTACATTTATCCATGACCAGATGGCTTTATATACACGTATATTATATGTATAGAGGATATGCGAAAGGTTACTGCGTTATATATGCACCACCACCTGATCAGCTGGTATATGTTGATGATTTTGCCCACAGTGGCCGAGATGATATGATTGGATGCCCTCAGAGGCTTGATGATGTAATGTACACCTATACCTATGCATGATACGACATTTATATTCACGTGCATGACATTATAAATATTTCAGGATTCACAAAGTTATTTAGACTTACAGATAGAATTCTTTACTCCATGTTTCATCTATGTCTTTTATGTATTGATTTTCATGCCTTACATACTCAGTACATTATTCGTAGTGACGCTCTATTTCCCGGGGCCTGCGTTTCATGCTCACAGGTGCAGGTAGACAGGCTGACGGTCCCTCTTCTTAGGATCCTTGATCAACGAGGGTTGGTGTGCTCCATTTGATCCGCAACTGCTTTGAGTTTTAGTCTTATGTGTTTGTATACATATATATGGGTATGACGGAGCCCAGTCGCGTCCGTTATGTTATTTTACACTCTATTAGAGGTATGTAGACAGTCATGTATAGTTGTCTATAGCAGCCTTGTCGGCTCGCCCTACCGTATTTCGCATGTATATGTCTTTTGGACATATTTTTCTCACGTATGTTATTCACATAATTCAGAAGTTTATTAACAAATGTTATTCATGACCTACCCTTAATTCATGTTTATATCTTAGACGCATGCTTAGGGGTGTTCGACAGGTAGGACTCGGGAACTTGCATGGCCCATCAGTTTGGGTCGTGACAATTGATACTTGTTTGTGGATAATTAACTCTAGTTTTTATGTATTGAATCGTTTTACATGTTTTAAACGTTGCATCTATATTCACTAGTTCATGTAATCGAGAGAGGCATAACTTGTGATATCTTTGCATTATATTTTGATGGTTGAATTCAATAATTCTTCTTAACAATCGGAAGAGGATAGTTGAATTGTTGATTAAATCTAGTTAGGAGGATAATCGAGAGAGGTTCTCGTAAAGACCAATCCACTACGAATTCTTGCATATCTTCACGTGCTTAAAATTGGTTCATCTTGTGAGGTTGAGACTTAATCGAGAGAGGAGTTTCTCCTAAACAATTGAGCTAATAACCAAGTGAATTCGAGAGACTCACTTGAAAATTATAAGTGAATTATCTAGAGTTAGATCCCAAAAATTATCTTGCACCTATCCTATCAACCCTATCTTCTCCCAATTGATAACCTTCTTTGCTCATTACTTGCGTCGATTTGTCATTAGTCAATAACCCTTGATTCTTAGTTAATTTAGTTCTTAATCATATAAATCTCAATTGTTGATCATCTTGGATAGCAATCAAGCTAGAAACTACAATAACACTGTTTAAATCTAATCTATGTGGATACGATATTATATTATACTATATTGGACTAGAGAGCATATTTAAGTGTGTGTTTTGCGCTCATCAACCACACCTGTAGCATCTCCACAACTCATTGATGCCCAACTAATCTCGAGTGCTCGACATCATGTACGAATGAATAGGAAGGAACTGAAGACATAAGCTTCAACAAATCAAATCGCACGATGAGGAATCAAGAAAGTGAAGTTCTCCTAACAGCCCAGTAGCCTCTCGAAGATAAGTACATAATACCGATTCGTAAGATTCTACTAGACTTGATCATGACTCTTGAGACGTACGTAAACTTAAATCTCTTACTAAGTTCTCACGACCCAAATCCTATAATAGGTCATGATGGTGCCCAATAATGTTGTTAGGCAAACCAACGCGTGAACCTCCACTTAATTATCCATTTTAACCTTTAAAAATCAGGAATTCATTAATTAAATATAGAACTCATGGAAACATATGTTCTTCTTTACCAAATTACCGAGTACGAATGAATCATAAATCGAAGCGATAATAACAATATTGGATACAACTGTGAACATATACTAGATACCCCCAAAACCCGGTGTCAAAAGCACATGATGAGTATCTACTAGGAAATACAATACTACTACAACATCTGTCCTGAACATAAAATAGACAGGATAAAATAAATGAATAAGATGGGGTCTTTGTGTATTGTGGATCGTAACATGGAATGCAACTCACCACAAAGTCTCCTTAGCAATTAGTGCAGAAGTATAGTATAAGTACGTAAATCAACGCGTACCCAGTAAACATCTAGCCTAACCCCGAATAATTAGTGACGAGGGATCGACATCGATACTTACTAGTGATCCAAAAAATTAAGTATAATATAAGTAGACAGGTACAAAGCATAACAAGTATAATAGTGAGATTAAATATATGTACATAACACGATCCTCAACAGAAAAAATAATACGAAGTCCTCAATAACCAAATACTACCTTGAATGGAATGTGTAATGGTCAATACCAGATAAAATATCACATCTCAAGTCAGGAAGATTCATAAGTACATTGACTCCTTATCAATTATTTCACACGATTCTGCTGAGGTGAACAACTCGATCCCATAAGAGCGTTTCATAGAACTGCAGAGGCTAACAATTCGATCCCATAAGAGTATGATACATAATCCTGCCGAGGCGAACGTCCCGATTCCACAAGAATATGATACATGATACTGCCGAGGCAAACAGCCTGGTCCCATAAGTGTGTGTTATATGATACTGCTAAGACGAACGACTCGATCCCATAAGAGTATTGTTGAGGCGTTCAGTCCGATCCCATTAGAATACAAAACTTTGACAGGTCACTAGCCTCACTCACGAATAAACGTGTGATTTATAAATTCAAGAAAATTTTCAGACGAATATGCACAACGCGGAAGAAATCCGTAAAGAGAAGTATAATTTCCACGGCTAATCAAGTAGCTCGTCAAATATCTAAAATAGTAAGTCCGGTACTCTACGCGAGTCTAGTCTCAGGCTAAATATAAATTAAAACATTTAAATATGCAAGAATAACTCAAATAGTACAATTAAAGCATGGCGTGAGTCTAAGTCTACCCAGACATAATCAGGAATTATGGCATACGTACGGACACTCGTCACCTCATATGTGCTTAGCTTCCATAACATATAGCACATAAAAAATGTAACACCTACGGAGTAAATTCTCTCTCACAATGTTGGACAGGAGCCTCGCTCTGAAATTCGATAACCGGCTCTAACACCTCAAACCAAAGCCGACCAATCCGAAACTAGCCAAAGAACGTGCAAACCAATCAAAATATACCCAAAGACTCGTAATTTAATAATTAATAACAATTCCCAACTCCACATGAAAAGTTAACAAAGTCAACCCTCGAGCCCACGCGCCCGGATCCGAAATTTTTTTAAGATAAATATTATCCATATCACCACGAACTCAAATATATAATTTATTCTCAATTCCATATCCAATTTCGTGGTTAAAATCCAAAAATCTCATTTCTAGATTTTCTTCGAAAATCCCAGAATTCTACAAAACTTTATGTTTAAATCCATATATAGTCTACGTATTAGACTCATAGTTGGTAGAAATTACTTGCCTTGTGATGTTGATGAAAATCCCCCTCAAAAGAGCTCTCAAGTTCGCCTATCCCAAGTGAAAACGTGAGAGAAATGGGCTAAATCCCGAAATAAGATGTAGTATGCCCAGGTCTTTCCGCTTCGTGATCACTGAAGTAGCCTCGTGATCGCGAAGGCCAAAGCTTCCTACTGCCCCAACTCTTGTACGCGTTCGCAACATCCAGGTCGCGTTCGCGATTCATCTTAACCCATGCCCTTCACGTTCGCGATTCATCCTAACCCATGCCCTTCGCGTTCGTGGTTCCTGAGCTGCCTTCACGAATGCTTAATGCCTGCCAGACCCAACCTTCCCTTCCTTCTTCGCATTCGCGCTTGGACCTCTGCGTTCGCGAAAGAGAGCCAAATCTCCCCTTGTGTTCGCGAGTTCGCGTTCGCAAAAAGTAACCGGATGCCCATCCAAAACCCTTCTTCGCGTTCGTGACTTTCCTGTCGGGATCGCGTAGCACAAAATAGCAGCCCACCAATTCCTTCATTGTGATCGTGGACATCTCCTCGGAATCGCGAAGCACAATACCAGCCCTAGGATCCAACAGCAGCAAAACATCCAAACTTGATCCGAAACCATCCCGAATCATCCTACTTTCTTCAACTTTCTTTCCACTTTATTCTCAAATGATCCTACATGTAAAATCAGTTCAATTAAGGACAAACGTAGCACTAACAGTCAATATTACAAACAAAATGTAGAGTAAATAATGACATAAAGCATTTTGATGCGAAGCTAAAAATGCGATTGACGCATTAAGACATGCTACGGATGACGGTAAAATCTCAGTGATACATTGAAGGCCAATTACTTCATTTCTTTGTAATTGGTTCTCCATTTGATTCTCATAAACTATGATAGACACTGAGCTGCCTATCAATATGTTACCACTAGTTTGGAACCAGCTCAAGTAGAAAAAACTATAAAGTCTTAAATTGGAGAAGGAAACTTGATACCCTATTAGTATGACTGATCCATCTTTAATTCTTTCCTCACACAGTTCTTTTTTTCCTGGGAGAAAAACACTTATCTTGGAATCATCAATTTAACTGCATTAATCCCATCGTTAACGCCCTAATCTAGGAATTCACTTTCTTAATTTCCAATTCAGTAACACGTTAATCATTGTAGTAAAACAGTATAACTTTCTTCTCGATGATAATCACTCAAGTTTTTCACTCTAATGTAAGTCCAAATTCCATAGACTTGATTTCTTTTTCTTTCTACAACTAATCGATTTGATTTCAAAAGTTAAAACTTGTCACATGAGACGGATACAAGTGACTGGAGGAAAGCCAAGGAAGCGACTTCCGTGTTTGCCTTTTCTGGGCTTTTTTCGTGCGCACTTATACACATTCCTTAATTTCACGTCCCAAATATCCCGTAAGCACTTTCTTTCTTTTGTATTTATATTTTTCCTTTTTCATATGAAATTAATGTTCAACAACAAAACGCTTTGGTATATGTTTTACCATATTGTGACTTTGATATGTGCATAACTGCCTTTACTTATCACCTTAACTACGTATTAGAGGTGTCATTTAGTGCGAAAGGCAGGTGAACATTAACACGCAGCATGAGTTTGTTAACATGGCAAAGTTCTTACGTCTAAAGAAGTTGCTCCAAAATGAACCAAATCAAGGATAGAGTTTGTTGAAAGACATCAAAAGGATAGCTGTCTATAACTGATATACTCGCCCTTTATTTAGACAAAAATAACATGGGTTAAAAAAAAGGACATTATATAACAATATAACCTGACAAATCTACAACATCAACTCAATGCTTCCCAACTGGAAATTACCACTGATTATGTTGACCACCGCAGCAAAAAAGAATTAGTACAAATTGTTTTACACGGCAACGGGGGCGTCTGCTTCATCTAGAGCAACGACACCGGGGAGCACCTTGCCTTCCAGTAGCTCCAAACTGGCACCACCACCAGTGGATATGTGGCTCATCACGCTAGCAACTCCAACTTTCTCAACAGCTGCAACAGAATCTCCACCTCCAATGATAGTCGTCACTCCTTTCCCACTTAGGTCCGCAAGCTTCTTCGCAATTGCCTATCACCACAACAACTTTCTTATTACTATTTATTCTCAGATAAACACTAACAACATTTACAAATAGAAAAACTGCACCCTCACAAAAGTATTAGAACAATAAGTAAATATAATAATAAATTAACACACAAAGTGACATATCAACCAGCTTATTCCTCTTCCTGTACTTTTAAAGCCATGTAAAACCAGCTTTATTCCCTTTTTTATTTCTTTTATTAAGCTCAGCATACGGTAAAACAAATATGAAGAGAAGAATGGTAATTGGTACCTCTGTTCCAACAGCAAACTTGTCAAATTCAAACACCCCCATAGGTCCATTCCAGATCACTGTTTTTGTGGTATCCAAGGCATCGTTGAAAGTCTTAACAGAGTCTGGTCCAATGTCCAACCCCATCCAACCGTCTGGGATAGCAGATGCCGGCACAATCTGCAGTAACAAAAAGAAAATAATATTTTCAACACAATCCATAAGTAACAAACTCTGATATCAAGTGCCAATCACATTACAGATTCAAGATGGGAAGTCTAAAGAATCTCAAGAGCAAAAGGCTCTAAGGTCAGATAGGTTTATATGAGAGAAGCTTAGCATGCAAACCTTGCTGTTTGCATCAGGAGCAAATTTATCTGCAATCACAACATCAGATGGTAACAAGAGACTGACTCCTTTTGCCTTGGCCTTCGCCAGGAGTGATGTAGCGAGTTCTAGTTTGTCTTCCTCAACCAAGGAGGAACCAACTGAAAGACCCTGAGCCTTGTAGAAGGTAAAGATCATTCCTCCACCCAAAAGCAATATATCACATTTCTCTAAAAGTGATTCGATCACTCCAATCTTGGATGAAACCTTTGAACCACCCACAATAGCAGCAAATGGCCTCTTTGGACTTGAAACTGCTCCGACTAAATAGTCCAATTCCTGAAATAAATAAAAGAACAATTAAGACAAATAAATTTTCTAAAGAGTGCAATTTTCCATAGATGGTTTTATGATGGTCCGTCAGTTTGTCAAAGAAAACAATATGTAAGGAAGCAAGAGCGGAGCTAGAAGCCCAAGTATGGATTCGGCCAAACCCAGTAGCTTTTGCTCAAACCGTGTTTAAAAAGTTCATTAAATATGTACAAAGATCAAATTTAGAACCCACTTATTAGCATTTGAAGTCATTGTTCTAAAATTCGGAACCCACAAAGTTGAAATCCTAGCTCCGCCTCTGTAAGGAAGTGACAATCAAGTAAGCTAACCTTTTGTAAGAGGAAACCTGCAACAGAAGGCTTCAAAAATTTAGTAACTCCCTCGGTAGAGGCATGTGCTCTGTGAGCTGTACCGAATGCATCATTCACGTAAAGATCTGCCAATGATGCAAGTTTCTTTGCAAACTCAGGTTCGTTCTTCTCTTCCTCCTTGTAGAATCTCACATTCTCGAGAAGAAGAACACCACCCTCGGGAAGTGAAGTAACCAACTTCTCAACTTCCGGACCAATGCAGTCCTCAGCCTTCACAACCTATTGGTAAAGAATACAAGAGTCAAATAGCAAAATAAGGTAGATAGTCACCTTTTGATCGACATGAACTATTTCTTTTGCTTTAATTCTTTTTTTCTATCTTCTTTTTAAACAATGGATAGCACTAAAATTGCAACAGGATGTACCTGGATTCCAAGCAGTTCGGATAGCCTAGGGACTAGCGGTGCCAAGCTGTATTTAGGAGTGACTCCTTTTGGCCGTCCCTGAAATTTCAATAAGCAAAATAAACTAAGATTTGGCATATCCTCGATACCCTAACAAAATGTGGAAGAAGAGAAAGCAAATAGGAGGACAACATTGAAGTCACGTTACAGTGACTTCTAAGAGGCTATCAGAATTTCATAATTCTAAATAGATACGCAATTTCCTATGATATTGCCAGCCAGTAAATAAGTTCAATTTCAGTTCCACTCTGTTACTGGGATTAAAAAATAAATAGAAAAGGCACAACAAAGATCTACCGGGAAAGGGGCAAAAAAAAAAGGGGAAGATCGTAGATATGCAATTAAAATTCAAGAAAAAAGGACAGATGAAGAGAAGAAAGTGGTACAGACCAGGTGACTGGAGAGAATAACTTTAGCACCATTGGCCATCAAGTGCTTGATAGTAGGGACGGCAGCTCTAATCCTAGTGTCATCAGTAATGTTCTGGCTATCATCAAGTGGGACATTCAAATCGGCCCTCACGAAGACTTTCTTGCCCTTCAGCTCGTCAGCGGTGAGGTCTCCAACGCTCTTCTTGGCCATAGAAGCAACGACCCTAACAGGCTTGGAGGAGCCCTTGACGGATCGGAGCTTAGTTGCCACGTGGTTGGTGAAGAGAGAATCAGCGGCGGCGCCAGCGAAGCCGAGGCGGCGGAGAGGAGTTTTGGCGAGGAAGCGAGCAGATGAAGGGGCAATAGCCTTGTTGGTAGTAGAGGATGAGGTGGCGGGGATGCCGCACAAAGTGTGGGAAGCTGTAGCTGATGCCATTGATTACACTCTTCTCTGGTCACTACACTCGACGGTTCTGTCTAACGGCAAAAAGCAGAGAGTGTGAAGACAGAGCGAAGAGATGTCAGATATGTGTTGACAAGGAAATAAAAAGGGGTGTATTATGGACGTGGAGGAATGAGGTTGGAAATGGGCGTTGAGTGGATTTTTCTTATCGTTGAGTTGAGGTTGAGGTTCAACGATGATTTCCAGGCTACTCTTTTATTTGTTTGGCCCAAACATATCTTCACTCATTGGCCTTTCATTTTCTTCCTACCTTCTCACCACAAAATTTCAAGTACTAACATTTTACCTCATTAAATTCAACTACGAATAGGATCAAAGATAAATATTCGTTGTGTTAATCTCAAGTTCAAACTCTCTCTTTTGAAAATAGGTTACGAGTTCCAATGAATTCAAAATATTAGAAAATGAAAAAAATCCGTCTTAGTTAGGACTATTTCTTTGTTTATGTAGGAGCCAAGCACAATAAGGCATTAGTTGCATTAAGTCATCTTTTTTTGCATACAATTAATTGTTTTTGGCTAACATAACAAAACAAAAGAAAATCATCCAATCGAAAAAAATTCAATCGAAATGAATAGTTAACAGGTTTCATTAATGAGTATTTGGTGTTGAATAAGGACTAATTTACCTTTCTAGAATGTTGAGTAACTTAACTTTATTTGAACAAACAAGTCGATGAAAGCAATAAAGTTAAGCTAGGAGGATTGACCATCAATGATAAACACTGAGCAAGCATCCTCTGTCGGTATATATATGCTATTAATCATGAATTTTAGTTTGGATATAATATTTATTATAAAATAATTATTTATTTAAATTTAATAAAATTTTAAATAAATTATATATTCGTTTGTGTCCTTTGCTTATATAGTAGATGATTTAGTATGTAGAGTTTAGCTTATACACAGAAGGTTAAATCATCGGTTATTATAATTATAAAGATTATGTTCACAATTTAATGATGGAATTGGACAAACCATCAGGAATGATGGTAGCACAAGATTAAATATAATTTATCTTGATCATGGGAATGGTTTAATTCCGACTTCTTGTGCTAGTACATTTTGTATGTCTTGAATGGACCAAGTAGAAATAAGTATTTTATACTAACTTAATAAAATAACTTCTCTAGCCACTAAACGTACTTATACTCTGATCTTGATATAATTATTATTAGTTTGGTATATTATTTATTATTTTTATTTATTAAAAGACGAGATTCTTTTGTGGATCAATATGCTTGGTAAATTAGATAACGATGATATACATTGGCGAAGTAATAGTTAGTTGAAGGAATCCATTTCTCGGTCTAGAGGTTTATAATACACCTTTATGAAAGATTATAAGTTTTCATGTGTAAACCCTGCATGTGGATTTTGTATCTATCACATGAAATAAGTTAAGCGCAAGTCTAAAGAAAATAATCAATGAATTAAATTATCAGTAATTTAATTTATTTAATTAGTATCTCAATCTTAATACAGGGAGTTAAATAAGATTTAATGGAAGAATTTCGAAATTAAACTGAGAAGTGCAGTTACGAATTTTTAGTGGAATAATTCGTAATTTATTTTGATAGTATTAATTCAGATATTTCAAATCAAGTCCATAATAGGAAGCATCATTAATTAAATATTATAGTCCCAGTTGTACCCGATAATTAGGAATTAAATGGAATCATATTTCTTGGTGGAAAAGAAAGACCCGACATGTTTAGAAAAATGTTTAAACCCTAAAACCTGTAGCTAAATAAAGTGGTCTGATTCTATAAAGAGGCTATGATTTTATTACAAGGTTTTCCTAGGATAAATTCGCTCACACGAATTTCTCTAATTCCGAGCATTATTCAGGTTACTCAACAGAAGACTGTGGAACTGGAGGATGATCTCGTGGACGGTTTTCGCTCTTACTTGAAGGTTCTTTTCGCGATCGCGGTCACGCTTCAAGAGATAAGTATCGATTTTATGTTTGATTAAAATCTGTGATTATGCGTTGTCTATATTACATGCAGGTGATCCTAGTTATTAGCTTCCAATGTTTATACTTATTTTCCATCAAATCGTATCAGAGCCTACTTGCATCTAGATAGATAACCTTAATGGTGTTTATAAGTGGGATTATATACATTGTTATTTATAGTCTTACATCGATGATGAGTATAAACCAGTTTTTTCTAAGAAAACAGTAAATAGTAATTAAATGTAATTATCATCGTTTCCGCCGAGGAGAAGAATCTCAAACATATTCTTTGCTCAATTTCTGTAGTTTTGTGATTGGGCTTAAAAGAAAATTGAATTTGAAGCTTTTGGACAATTGCTGACGGTTGTCTTACGGAAACGATTTTAAAGCTTCATGTGTTTTTTTATTGTTGATTGGTAAATAACCAAAAAGAGCCTACAAAGTTTTAAGAGGCTTTGGCGGCTGAAGACAAATTTTGTCTTGAAAAAAGGTTTTCTTCTGGGAGATTAGGTCAAACAATTAAGGTGTGGTGCACATGATTTCTCCCTTTTTTAAGTTTAGAACCAAGATAAGGTGATTGCAAGTCTTAGGAGGGAGAGAAAGACCAACCTCTCTCCAACTAGATACTACTCCCTCCCCCAAGCCAATCAGGCATGGCCACATCCTCACTCCCAACCAATGACTCCCCCCTCCCCCCAATCGAAAAACCACCGGGACCCCCTAATATACCACAAATAGCTCCAAACACTGCTACGGAGGAAGACATTACAAGTACAAATTCTTTCAAAGAAGTCTTACTCGATAAAAACCTAGCATCCTCATCAAGAAATGACCCGCTTCAATCCAGTGCTCACACACAGGGCTTTGAGTTAAATCTGGGGAACATACCAACCCCTTGTCAATTGAGGACAAAATTAGACTATACAAACCATGAAAATACTCTTTGATCATTAAACTGTTTCGGGAAAAAATCCCACACCACCTACTCAAGACCAAACTCTCCAATCTATGGAAACCAGAAGAACCCCTAACCCTAATTGACATAAGATAGGACTTCTTCATCACAAAATTCAACAAAAAGGAGAGTATCAACAAAGTTCTATAATTCGTAATTTATTTTGGTAATTTTAAATCGGATATTTTGAATCTAGTCCATAATAGGAAGCCTCATTAATTAAATATTATGGTCCCAGTTGTATCCGATAATTAGGAATTAAATGGAATCATATTTCTTGGTGGAAAAGAAAGACCTTGCATGTTTAGAAAAATGTTCAAGCCCTAAAACCTGTGGCTATATATAAAAGAGGTCTTATTCTATAAGGAGGCTATGATTTTACTACAAGGTTTTCCTTGGAAAAATTCGCTCACACGAATTTTGCTAATTCCGAGCATTATTCGGGTTACTCAACAGAAAACTGTGGAACTGGAGGATCATCTCGTGGACGGTTTTCGCTCTTACTTGAAGGCTCTTTTCGCAATTGCGGTCACACTTCAAGAGATAAGTATCGATTTTATGTTTGATTAAAATCTGTTATTATGTGTTGTCTATATTACATGCAGGTGATCCTGGTTATTAGATGTCACGACCCGAAATCCCACCTTCAGGCCGTGATGGCGTCTAACGTTGAACCCGCTAGACAAGACAATGTTACTAGTTATTCTGATTTATTTCTTTGTTATTTAGCATTTAAAAGTGAAATACAAGAACAAATAGAAATAAGAATGCGGAAGATAAGAAATTCAACATCTTAAATAGTAAATCTTACGAAATTTCCTTAAACATACCCCCAGAACTGGTGTCACAATTTCACGGACATTCTAAGATTTACTAAAAACATGAATCTGAAATAAACAAGTGTAGTTGTCCAGAAATACAAGACAAGACAGAAGGAAAGAAATAGATGGTGATGCCAAGGCCTGCGGACGCCTGCAGGACTACCTCGGTGTCGCCGTGGACTGAAGGATACTCCCTCGTTCAATGTCCACTAGGTCCGGCTCCATAATCTGCACAACATAAAGAAGTGCAGTACTGAGTAAGTGCCGAGCCTAACATCGGCGAAATAGTGACGAGGCTAGGACATGACAAATAACGTATACCTGTGAAATTCAACAATGTAATAAGGCAGTAATGACAAGAAATAAACAGTAAAGCACCAAAAACGGGGTTAATGTGCTGGGGAAAAAGGGCAACAACTCACTGTAATAACAGAACAAGGTAATAACTGCAGGAATTAACAACTCTGAACAATAAATAAGAAAAGGGCACAACATGTCCCCTCGTGCTATAACCTCACAAAACACTCGGCACAGAATGTCCCATAGTACATAATAAGTAAATCACTCGGCACAGAATGTCCCCTCGTGCAATAAATAAATAAACACTCGGCACGGAATGTCCCCTCATGCAATAAATAAATAAACACTCGGCACGGAATGTCCCCTCGTGCATAACCTCACAATCACTCGTGTCCCCTCGTGCATTAAATAAATAAACACTCGGCACGGAATGTCCCCTCGTGCATAACCTCACAATCACTCGGCACAGAATGTCCCCTCGTGCAATAAATAAATAAACACTCGGCACGGAATGTCCCCTCGTGCATAACCTCACAATCACTCGGCACAGAATGTCCCCTCGTGCATTAAATAAATAAACACTCAGCACGGAATGTCCCCTCGTGCATAACATAAATAAAAGCAACAATTTGATAGGAAAATTCAACAATAACAATACTTAAATGCACAAAAATTTCCAACAATAATTCTACCGTCCCGGCAAGGAACACAACTATAACCAATCTCACTCAGAAGTACAACTGGACAAGTAATCCTCAACCGAACGAATAATCAATAACATTCTACACCATGAATTACCCTCAGGCACATAACTTCCAAAGTGACAATTATTTCATAACACAGAGAATATCAACAGAAATCACATATATCACGAAATTCTACTCACGGGCATGCTTGACCAAACACATAGGTACTTGTCACTTCACCTATACGTTGGACATGAATATCACATAGCAAACAAGAATCAATACCTATACCCTCAAGCAACACTTACCTCGGCTCCAAGAATGCAAATCAAGCCTCTAGCACCGCTTTTCTTCTCGAGTCCGACTCTGAAACAATCTATCTAGACATAATCGACTCAATAATATCAATAATTACTCAATAATTCAATTTCAATGCCTAATTATAGATTTCCCAACATTCTTCCAAAATTTTCAAAATTCGACCCCGGGCCCACTTGGTCCAAACACGAGGTTCGTACCAAAACCCGATCACCCATTCCCCCACGAGCCTGAATATACAATTTGTTTTGAAATCCGACCTCAAAACGAGGTCAAATTCCAAAAAATTCAAAAGTCCTAACTCTACCCAAAACCCCAATTTCTACCCTTAAATTCCACGATTTTATGCCTAGAATCTAATAAAGGTTGATTAAAATGGAAGNCAACTTGCCCTTCCTTCCGAACCTCATCACGCCCTCCATGGGCGACACTCGAAGAAATACCCGGTCTCCAATCATAAATGCCAAATCACGAACTCTGCGATCCGCATAACTCTTCTTCCTGGACTGAGCTGTACGAAGTCTATCCTGAATAATCTTCACTTTATCCAAGGCATCATGGACTAACTCTGAACCCAACAATCTAGCCTCTCTCGGCTCAAACAACCCAACTGGCGACCGACACCGCCTATCGTACAACGCCTCATCGGAGCCATCTGAATGCTCGACTGATAGTTGTTGTTGTAGGCAAACTCAGCTAAAGGCAAGAACTGGTTCGATGAACCTCCAAAATCAATGACACATGCTCGCAACATATCGTCTAAAATCTGAATAGTACGCTCGGAATGTCCGTCCGTCCGAGGATGAAATGCTATGCTCATCTCAACCCGTGTGCCCAACTCACGCTGAAATACTCTCCAGAAATGGGAGGTAAACTGAGTACCTCGATCAGAAATAATGGACACAGGCACACCATGCAAGTGAACAATCTCCCTGACGTAGATTTTTGCCAACTTCTCTGAAGAATACA
>ML369856.1:0-40938 GCA_005239525.1 Nicotiana knightiana | reverse complement strand
AAACTCGGCCAAAGGCAAGAACTGGTCCCACTGACCTCCGAAGTCAATCACACATGCCCTGAGCATGTCCTCCAATATCTGAACTGTACGCTCCGACTGACCATCAGTCTGAGGCTGAAATACCGTGTTGAGATCTATCTGGGTACCCATCTCACTATGCAATGCTCTCCAGAAGTGCGAGGTGAACTGAGAACCTCGATCTGATATAATGGACACCGGCACACTATGCAACCTGACTATCTCCCGAATGTAGATCTGGGCCAACCTCTCAAAAGTATAAGTAGTAGCTACTGGAATGAAATGCGCCGATTTGGTCAATCTATCCACAATGACCCAAACCGCGTCAACCTTCCACAAAGTCTGAGGCAACCCAACCACGAAGTCCATAGTGATGCGCTCCCATTTCCACTTAGGAATGGGCATCTGCTGAAGTAGGCCTTCTGGCTTCTGGTGCTCATACTTCACCTGCTGGCAATTAAGACACCTCGCCACATACTCCACAATGTCCTTCTTCATTCGCCTCCACCAGTAATGCTGCTTCAAATCACGATACATATTCGTAGCACTAGGATGAATATAATACCGAGAACTGTGTGCCTCCTCTAGAATCCTCTCCTTTAGGCCATCAAACTTAGGAACACATAAGCGGCCCTAAAGTCTCAGAACACCATCCTCGCTAATAACAACCTCCTAGGACCTGCCCTGAACCATTGTCTCTCATAGCTCAGCCAAACACGGATCATCATACTACCGAGCCTTAATCTCCCCCAATAACGAAGACTGAGCAACCACATGTGCAAGAACTCGACGAGGCTCTGAAAGGTCTAATCTCACCAGGAGATTAGCCAAGGACTAAATTTCCAAGGCTAGAGGTTCCTCCTCTGTTGCAATATAAGCCAAGCTACCCATGCTCTCTACCTTCCTGCTCAAAGCATCTGCTACCACATTTGCCTTGCCCAGGTGATAAAGAATGGTGATATCATAATCCTTCAACAACTCAAGCCATCTGCACTGTCTCAAATTAAGATCCTTCTGCTTGAACAAGTGCTACAAGCTATAGTGGTCTGTATAAACATCACAGGACACTCCATACAAGTAGTGCCTCCAAATCTTAAGAGCATGAACAATCGCCGCCAACTCCAAATCGTGCACAGGATAATTCTTCTCATGAACCTTCAGCTGGCGTGAAGTATAAGGAATGATTCTCCCTTCCTGCATCAACACACACCCCAAGCCAACGCGCGAAGCGTCGCAATATACTGTATACATCCCAGAACCGGAAGGCAATACTAGAGCTGGTGCTGAGGTTAATGCAGTCTTGAGCTTCTGAAAGCTCGCCTCACACTCATCAGAACATCGGAACGGGGCATTCTTTTGAGTCAATCTATTCAATTGAGATGAAATAGAAGAGAACCCCTCCACAAATCGACGATAATACCCTGCTAGGCCAAAAAGTTCCTGATCTCTATAGCTGAAGTAGGATGCGTCCAACTCTGAACTGCCTCGATCTTCTGAGGATCAACCTTGATACCCTCTCCGGATACCACATGCCCCAAAAATTCCACGGAATCCAACCAGAACTCACACTTGGAGAACTTAGCATATAGCTTCTATTCTCGCAAAGTCTGGAGCACAATTCTCAAATAATGCTCGTGCTCCCCCAGGCTACGTGAGTAAATCAAAATGTCATCAATGAAGACAATGACAAAGGAATCAATATACGGCCTGAACACCCTATTCATCAAGTCCATGAATGCTTTTGGGGAATTAGTCAAGCCAAAGGACATCACCAGCAACTCATAATGGCCATATCTCGTACGAAAAGCAGTCTTCGGAACATCTGAAGCCCGAATCCTCAACTGATGATACCCCGATCTCAAATCAATCTTAGAAAACACACGAGCACCCAGCAACTTGTCAAACAAATCATCGATGCACGGCAAAGTATACTTGTTCTTAATGGTAACCGTGTTCAACTTGCGGTAATCAATACACATCTGCATAGACCTATCCTTCTTCTTCACAAATAGAACGGGAGCACTCCACGGAGATACACTCGGTCTGATGAACCCCTTAGCAAACAACTCCTCATGATGCTCCTTCAACTCCTTCAACTCTTTCGGAGCCATACGATACGGAGGAATAGATATAGGCACCCGCCTGGAGCTAAATCAATGCAGAAATCAATATCACGACCCGGAGGCATGCCCGGAAGGTCCGAAGGAAATACATCAGCAAACTCTCGAACCACTGGCACTGAATCAATCATCGGAGACTCGGCAGTGGTGTCCCGCACATAAGCAAAATAGGCCAGACAACCCTTCTCGACCATATGTCGAGCCTTCAAGAATGAAATAACCCGGCTGGCTGCACTAACTGAGGAACCCCTCCACTTCAGCCTAGGCGACTCGGGAATGGCTAAAGTAACTGTATTGACATGGAAATCTAGCACAACATGATAAGGAGATAGCCAATTCATGCCTAAAATAATCTCGAAATCAACCATGTCGAGCAATAATAGATCCGTTCGAGTCTCGAACCCATAAAACAGAATCACACAGGACCGACAAATCCGGTATACAACCATAGAATCGCCCACGGGAGTGGACACATAAATAGGAGAACCCAAGGACTCACGAGGGATCTCCAGAAAATGAGAAAATAAGACCGAAACATAGGAATAAATGGATCCTGGATCAAATAACACTAATGCCTCTCAACCACATACTGTAATAATACCTGTGATCACGACGTCTGAGGCCACTGCATATGATCTGGCCGGGATAGCATAGAATCTGGCTGGAGCACTGGAAGACTAAGCTCCACCAGAGTGAACAAGAGCTTCCTGACCTCCCCTTAACTGGCCTCCACCTCTAGGACGACCCCTGCCGACCTGTCCTCTACCTCTAGGTGGCCGGACTGCTGGTGCCGGACCCATCGGCTGATAACCCTATTGTACGGCCTTGCCCCGAACTTAGGACACTGCCTCCTCATATGACCTGGCTCTCCACACTCATAACAACTCCCAGGTACCATAGTCTGCTGCCCTGAAGAAGAACCCTGAATGGCCGGAGGGCGATGAGAGCCCTCTGGCATAGCACTAAAGTAAGGGTCGGAGGATCTCGGATGACTGGGATAACCACTGTGTGAACTCTGAATGGCTGGAGGACGGTAGGAACACTCTGGCATGGCGCTGAAATGAGGCCTCGCTGGAACACCTCGGGGAGGTGGTGGAGGTGCTGAATATAAAGGCCTGCTGGGCTGACCCCTGCCCCTAGCTGGGGTATCTCTGAAATCTCCAGAGAATCTATCCCTCTTGTCCTGCTGCTCCTGCTCCCTGCTCCTCGACTGATACCCCTCGATCTTGCGAGCAATCTCTACCACGAGCTGGTAAGGAGTACCCATCTCCACCTCTCGGGCCATAGTGGCCCTAATACCGGAGTGCAGCCCTTCTACGAATATCCGCACTCTCTCAGCATCCGTAGGCAATATCATAAGTGCGTGGCGAGACAACTCTGAGAATCTAGCCTCATAATCTGTCACTGACATCTGTCCCTGCTCTAACTGCTCAAACTGATATCACAACTCTTCCCTCTGAGAGGGTGGGATATACATGTCTAGAAAAATCTGAGTGAACTGCTCCCAGGTAATAAGAGGAGAATCTGCTGCCCTACTGAGAATATAGGACTTCCACGATCTGCGAGCTCTGCCCTCTAGCTGGAAGGTAGTGAAGTCCACTCCATGGGACTCCAGTATCCTCATGTTGTGCAGTCTGTCCCTGCACCTATCAATAAAGTCTTGGGCATCCTCGCCCCGCTCACCCCCGAAGACTGGAGGGTGAAACCGAGTCCATCTATCTAATAACTTCTGTGGATCGCCGTCCGCAGCTAGTCTAGGCTCAGGTTTTGCTGCTACAAGCTGGGCCCCACCCACGGGCAGTGTACCCGGGGTATGATGAAGTGCTGCTGTCTGGCCTACAACCTGGGCAGTAGGGGTCTGGGCTCCCCCTCCTGCCTGAGATGTGGCATGATCCGCTGGAAATAAACCAGCCCGGGACATAGTGTCAGTGAACCGCATCATACGACCCATGATCTACTGGAATCCCGGCGCCATCATAAAGTGCAGTGGAGCAGGACCTGCTGGGGGCACTTCCCTGCTCCTCTATAGTAGGGTCCTCTGGTGGTGGTATGACTGGAATAGCTCGAGGACGCCCTCATCCCCTACCTCGGGCCGGTGCCCTCCCCTGGCCTCTGCCACGACCTCGAATAACGGGGGTAGCGGCCCCTCCCTGGTCTGGAACATCGGATGCACGCGTCCCCACCATCTGTGAGAGACAAGAAGAATGGATTTAGTAAATCATCGACTGCACGATAGAATAAGAACAAAGAGAGGTTTCCTAACACCCTATAGCCTCCTGAAGATAAGTACAGACGTCTCCGTACCGATCCACAAGAGTCTACTGGGTTTGCCCGTGACTCATGAGTCTTACGTGAACCTAGTGCTCTGATACCATGTTGTCACAACCCAAAATCCTAACTTGGGTCGTGATGGCGCCCAACAGCGGGATCACGTAATCCGACACTCAATTTACTAAAGGTTCCTTCTTATTAGATTAAACATTTCAACATATACTCAGCTTTAAAACTTAAAAACATGATTCGACAACGATAAGTGGCCAGTTTTGAATCAAAAGCAGTCATGAAGAGGCGTGAGACACTTTATATAAAAACCCGAAATCCAAAACAACTAACACGTGTGTGCCAGGAACTAGTTTCACAAGTCCTACGGGCATACTAACAGAATATACAAAAGATATAATATACAGTCCCACTGTCTGAAAGAAATAGACGGGAAATAAGCAAAAGAAAACCCCATGGTGCTGCCGGAGATCGCCAGAAGAAAAGCAGCTCACTGTGAAGTCAAGTCCGTCTAATATCAAGTCAAGCTCCGGTCCGACAACCAGATGCACCAGCCTCAGAACCTGTACAATTAAGTACAGAAGTGTAGCATGAGTACATAAATATATATGTACCCAGTGAGTATCCCGCCTAACCTCGAAGAGGTAGTGAAGAGAGGTCGACATGACACTCACTAAGGTCCAACAGTATAATTTAACAGAATATAATAGAAACGATAGGCATGTAAGGGCAGTGAAACAACAAATATATATGTAAGGTACTGAAATCCAAGGAAAGTACTGGGAATGAATAAAACAATTACCACTTCACTTTCCCCCAAATATCTGTCAAATCAATATCCATGAATTTAGTAACAATTAAATCATACGCATGCAGGGTAAGGACAACCGACTGGAGCCATAAGATAGTCATGTTCGTGCACTGCCGAGGGTCGAACGGCCCAAACCATAAGTGCACCTCCCCACAAAGTCTATGCACTGCCGAGGATCGAACGGCCCGTACCAAAAGTGCATCTCTCAATCCACCGTGGCGTATGGCCCGTTCCCATAAGAGTGGGGGGAAAATCACACTCCGCTCGCGGAATGTAAATTGCGAAGCGGTCACATGCACACACATTATTCCCCTTTTAAAAGAAAATACTTTTCAGTGAACAATTACTTACAAATTTTTCTCAAATTCCATAACTTCGGGGAAATAAGCAACATGTAACATTAATTTAGTAAGCATATAGTTCATATCAAGTAAAACACAAGGCATGATGTGGGCCTAACTACCCGGACATAATAGTAATAGTCGCTACTTACGGACTCTCGTCACTTTGTATGTACGTAGCCCCCACAATTATCACATATAGCATTTAAATCACGTAAGGGACAGTTCCCTCTTACAAGGTTAGAAAGGAGACTGACCTCGCGTCGCACCTACTCCCCAAGTCAAGAATGCGCCCGAAAATCCGAACTCGACACCCAGGGACTCGAAACTAGACAAATGTTATACAAATATATCAATTTATATTCAAAGAAGGGAATTCTCCTATTACTTAGCCAAATTCACCATTCTTGAAGAAATTCTGAAATTGGACCCCGGGCCCGCATGCTCGGATTCCAAAAATTCTCGAAGGAAGTACTCACCCATAGCCTGAGGACCATTAATACATGATTTTCACTCGATTTCATAGCTAATTGACGGGTAATTTTCTACATTTTAAAAGCCCTAGGTTACTACCCCAAATCCTTAGTTTTCACTAATTTAGGTAGTTAATTTATCTTGTAATTCACGCATGAAGCTAATATAACTGTAGAATGTACTTACCTTCAATAACTAGGTCGTTTGCCCCTCTAGAATGGTGGAAATCGTCCCAAGGAAGAATAAGAAGATAAGGAAAATGAATAAAATCTCATCTATAAAAACACACTGTCTGACAGTGTTTCCGCACCTGCGGCTCGAGGACCGCACCTGCGGCTCGAGGACCGCACCTGCGGCTCGAGGACCGCACCTGCGGAAATGGACGAGGAAGCCTAGGCCCGCACCTGCGGAGTGGAGACCACCTGCAGCTCCGCTCCTGCGGAACTTTGTCCGCACCTGCGAGAAATGGCCTGCCCGCTGGGGGTCGCACCTGCGACTGGGCAACCGCACCTGTGGTCACACCAGAACAGGTGCACCAACAGCTATTTTAGCTGGTTTTTGGCCTTGTATGGTGTCCGGGAGGCACCTGGGCCCACCCGAGCCCCCGTCCAATTATCCAACAAGTCCCAAATTATAATACGGACTCGCTCGAGCCTTAGGAACACCCAAAACAATGCTAAAACTCAAAATCACACCTCAAAACCCCTAGAACCAAACTTAGGAACTTTAAGTTTTCTTGACTTCGCTAACAACGCACCGAACTGTCCTATACTACTCGGAATGACACCAAATTTTGCAGGCAAGTCATAAATGACATAACAGAACTATTCCCGGTCTCGGAATTCTGTTTAGACCTCGATAAATCAAAATACGTCCCAAACCACAATAGAAACTTAAGGAACTTCTTATTTCAATATTGGGTGCCGAAACGTTCCCGGGTCATTAGAAACCCATTCCGAACACACGCTCGGGTCCGAAATCATCATACAAAGCTACGGAACCGACGCAACTCGATTCCGAAGTTGTTTACCCAAAATGTTGACCAAAGTCAAACTTGGCCTTAAAGGCCAACCTTAAGGAACCAAGTGTTCGAATATTGCTCTAAACACTTCTGAATCCCGTACCACCCGCCCCCGCAAGTCATAAATCACAATAAGCCGCTATGGAAAGTTTCATTTAGGGGAGCGGGATCCGGTAACGCAAAACGACCGATTGGGTCGTTACAAAAACACTATAGTGGAAACCAAACTAGAGTTAAACCTTGATCCAGGACTTGGCAGTCTATTCAGGAAGGTTGGAAGGCCTCTATATGGATTGTCTAGAAAGGGGATAGAGTCAACCTCCTATCTGAAAATTGGATCCCAAATTTGTATCCCCTCAATACAATCCTCCAGGGGCCTTGGCAAAACCATGACTTGACCATCAAGATAAACTCTATCCTCAACAATGGGGAATGGAATTTTGATGCTATCCACTACCCAATCCCCATGGACATCAAGTGTGATCCAATCTACATTAATCCCCCTATCTACCAACTCCGAGGATCAGCTCATATGGAACCTCAATAGCAAGGGGCTTTTCAGCTCAAAATTTGCCTACAACCTTATTAGTTCTGAGACCAACCCAAATTCTAGACATGATGATACCTTTAGCTGGATCTGGAAGCTAAGAGTCCCTAACAAAATTAAATTCTTCATCTTGATGATGCAACATAACAAACCCCCCACTGCCATGCACTTAAACAACATAGGCTTAAATGCTAGCCCACTATGTCACTTCTGCTCCTTTGGTTTGGAAGACATCAACCACATCTTCATTAAATGCACCAACACTAGGGCATTTCGGAACTCCTTAACTATGGAGTGTACCAATGAATCCTGCCACCTACACCTTAAGTTCTAAATGACCCACTGGGAGTATACTTGGAACAAGGTCAAGAGCATGAAGTTTAACAGTGCTATCACCTGGAAATCACTTCTACCCTTTTGTTTTTGGGGCTTATGGCTCACTAGGAACAACAACCTTTTTGAGAACAAAAAGAACATTGTCCCTGTCAAACAAACTATTGCTAGAGCCACAGAATAATACCATGTTGCAGTGCAACATAAGGAAAAGGCTGAAAGGAATGAAATCCACACCAAGTGGATGCCACCCCCTACTGGCACATATAAGCTCAATACTGATGGGGCAGCATGCCCAATATCGAGAGTAGGTGAATTGGGGGTAAATTAGGAATAGCATGGGTGAATGGATTCTTGGTTATATGAGAAGCTTTCCCCGTACAAAAGCCCTTGAGGCTGAAATTCAACTCTATGGTAGGGGCTCACACTAGCACTCCAGCACAAGCTCACACCCTTTTCAAATTTCTACTGACTTAGAACAGGTTATCAGAATGATAAATAATGAAAATATGAAATTTAACCCTATTATTTTTTAATACAAGTCATTGATGGAGCAATTGGGGAACCCAGCACTGGAGCATGACTTTAGAGAACAAAACCAGGTGGCGGACCTCTTCGCAAAGGAAGGAGAAGGAAAAAAGGCTTTTGATAGGACAAATTTTTTTACTGTTCCTCCGGTGTTTGTAATCAAGGCACTGTGAGCAGACATCCTAGGAACTGTGTCCGTACGAAATGGGGTGAACCCTTTTGTAAGACAAGACATTGTTAACAAAACAATAGGGAGCTTTAGCTCCTAATCAATGCTGTAACTATTTTTGGTATTTATATATAATTATCTAGTTCACCAAAATTTTTTTTTAGGACCTATGGCCCACAATATTGTAGATGACATTTTGGCTTCATGGTTGTAGCTAGGATGTAGCTAATTACATGGGCGTTGTTTATTTATAATTAAGGTATTAGCCTGCATATATAGCTAAATTACATGAGATTGTTTTATCTCCCCTTTCCTCTCACACGTAGATAAATTATATAAATTAAGAATTTTATGATTAATAAATAGTTGCTACGAAGTAATTTATTTAGTTAAAATCATCGAAAAAATTCTTAATAGCTTTATACATGTGAGATCATATCATACATGAGTTAAGAATTTATGATTAATAAATGTTTATCACCAAGGTGATTTATTTTCTTGGGATCTTGAAAAATTCTTAATAGCTTTATACATGTGTAATTATATTAACACATGGATTGAGAATTATGATTGATAAATATGATTCACCAAGGTGAACTATTTATTTGAGTCGATATTCTCATTGTACCATATGTAAAAATTTTCTTGATGACTGTGTAGTAATGTGGAGGTCTTATATACCAAAGGAGATCTTCCATTAGATACTAGTAATACTAAATTGATTTATGAGAAGAGATATTGAGGATTTCACCCAAAAGGAAGAGACATAATATCTTAGATTCTCATGTATATAAAACGGGAGGACAATTTGATGTAAGAGGCGATTTTATGTACTTTACGCCAAAGGAAGGACATAATCAATGCCATGTGTTCATGGAATAATTATAAGGATAATAGAAATTATGATCATATTTATTTTAATCCATGAAAATTTCAAACACGGTTATTCTACGAATATGAATTTGGAGATCATGATTTTGAAGAACACCAATTGACTTGAAGTTTGAAAGGTCCATCTAAAATGACTTGGTGAGAAGTACTTACTGTAGTGCAGTGAGTCATGTCATTTTTTTGTGTGTTTCGAGGTTGTTTAGATGGAGTTTTAAGCATTTTATCGGGTTAAATGAGTTTTAAATTTTAAAAACTATTCTTTATATATCTATTT
The DNA here is from genome assembly GCA_005239525.1 of Nicotiana knightiana. Taxonomy (NCBI): domain Eukaryota; kingdom Viridiplantae; phylum Streptophyta; class Magnoliopsida; order Solanales; family Solanaceae; genus Nicotiana; species Nicotiana knightiana. The sequence continues at coordinate 31,131 of ML369856.1, read as the reverse complement.
TATTTGTATTAAATCTGAAACATGATTACACATAATGATAACTTGATATGATATATGGAAAGAATGTAAATTGCATTTATTTAATCTTAAATTCGCCTAAATGATTTGATCCGAATTTGGTCATTGTTTTGGCGATAATGAATTTTACGATCTCCTATTGACTTGAAATTTGTCGGGTTCATCTAAAATGACCTGATAAGAAATAATCATTGCTATGCAGTAAATTATGGCGTGTTTTGGCAGTTCAGGATCATTTAGATGGATTTTTTGGCAATTTGCGGGATTAAAATATGATTTAGATATGAAAAGTCATTCCTTTTATGTCGATTTATCTATGTTAAATATAAAACATGATGACATATGTTTATTTAATATGAATTGGTATATCATAATAATGTATGTCATAAGTTAAACTCCCTAAAAATGCTTAAAACAGTTGCTTCCCGAATATGGTCATAGATTTGGGATCATGATTTTAAAATCTTTGATTGACCTGAAATTTGGAAGGTCCATAAAAAACAGCCCGTTGAGCAATACTCACTGCTATGCAATGAATAATGTTAATTTTAGTATTTTTGGATTGTTTAGATGGGTTTTGAGCATTTTGTGAATTTTGGAACTAAATTCTTAGAGAAAACTTTTTGGTTATGATTAAATGGTGATAAAAATTAACCTCTATGATCTCCACTATCTATTTATAGTGAGATAATAAATTTACGTTTTAACTTTAGGTCGTCCTCCATATCAGATAAATTTATTATGAATTCACAGACTATAATTACAAGTTATTGATAACTTATATTGACTCTCCATCTGAGTTTACATGTTGAATTAATTTTGTAATTATAATGTAATTAAGTGGTGATAGAAATATATTTCTATGGTCTTCCACTATTAATTTCAAGTGAGTGTAAATTACGTGTCGACTTTCGGTCTTTCTCCATATCGGATAAATTTATTGCCAGCTCACTAGGTGAAATACTAGTTATTGATATCATGTACTTACTATCCAATGAGTATACATGTTGGATCAATGGAACTAGAGTTATTAATTATGATGTTCACTTGACTTAAATTAACATTATACTCTTCATCTGAGTTGGATCTGTTTTAATTTATTGGAGCGAATAATCTAGTATTACATGTATATGTTGCATGAGTAGTTCTTTTCCCGTCGAAATTTGCTATTCAAGGTGCGTGAATATGTCACGACCCAATTCCATCTTAGTCTGTGAGGGCACCTAGCACTGTCACCAGCCAAATAATCAAACTTTCTTTAAATTTAAAGCATTTAAGAAGTAATAGAATTAAAGATAAATAACACGAAAGCTAATAAGTGCAATCATGATCATGAAATAAAATCAAAACCAAGAGTCTAGTGTGTGTGACAATACTTGGTGTCACAAGAGTATGGGCTACTAGTAGAATATACAAAAGATTTATTACTCTAGTGTCTGAAATAAAATAGTCAGAACAATAACAACAAAAAGACTTCGGCTGCTGCAGAATGTCCCGTAAGGCAGCTTACCGTGTAGTCTCGTACCAGAAGTCAAGTGTGCGCACTAGACTGATATCAGATGCACCTGCCTTAGATCCTGCACATCAAGTTCAGAAGTGTAGCATGAGTACATAAACAATATGTACCCAGTAAATATCTAGTCTAACCTCGAAGAAGTAGTAATGAGGGGTCGACTTTGACACATACTATGGGCCAACAATATAATAATATGAAGTTCTAAGAAAACATGACATATAAAAATAATAATAGAACTTAGAGCAAGAAAATAAATAAACAATCCTTTTATTGCGAGTAGGAACCAAGTCATTTCCCTCAGCTACTCCTTTCATCTCTCAAGCCAATGAAACAATATAATATATAAAGGGGTTCCAATATCTTTACACACGAAGTATGCCGTGGACGTATGGCCCAATCCAAATATACATATACATATATTCTCACTGCCGAGGGTCGCACAGCATGAACCATAGATGCATCTACTAACCTTCCAAGGTGAACGACCCGCTCCCATGAGAGTAGTAAAAATTTACCCCGCTCACGAAATATACTTGCGACACGGTTGAACATAGATTTTTCTCAAGTTGTCATAATATCCCTCAATTCTTTTCAAAAAACGAAATTAAACTAGAAACTTTAAAAATATTGAAATCCTCAACCTCAGCTTTACTCTTGACAATTAGTAAGCATAAATAAGCAATGGTATCAACAAAGCATGATCTAAACCTAAATCTACCCGGACATAAGCATGAATAGTAGCTACGCACGGACTCTCGTCACCTTGTGCATACATATCCCCCACAAATACTTACATATTGAATAAGTTCACATATGGGTTTAATTCCCTCTTACAAGGTTAGAAAAGAGACTTACCTCACCTCAAAGCCTACTTTTCGGTCCACGATTATGCACAAACTATCGATTTGGTGTTGAACAATCTAAAACTAGTCAAATAGTATATAAACTAATCAATACGTGCTCAAAAGTTCGTATTCCAACTATTAAAGAGGTTACCCAATCCTAAAGGTATGATTCCTAAAATTCACCCCCGGGACCACGTGCCCCGATTCCGAAAATTTTGGAAGAAAGTCGTTACTCATAACCTCATAAACTCAAATATGTGATTTTTACTAAATTCCATAACCAAATTCCATGGTGAAATTCCATTTTTATCAAAACCTAGGTTTTTCTTCTAACTCATAAATTCCACAAATTTACATGTTTAAATCTACTCATAATCTATGTTTTAAACCAATATTGAGTAGAAGTTACTTCCCTCAAAGTGCTACGTGAAAACCCCTCTCAAGAAGCTCCAAAATCGTCCAAAGAGTGAGAGAAATGGGTTAGAAATGTCTTAAGTCCCGTATTAAATGAACCCCTTCTGCCCAGCGGCTTCTGCTTCTGAGGCTAGTTGGCCGCATCTGTGAAAACTCATCACAGATGCAGTCCTCCCTTGGCTGGCCTAAGTCCACATTTGAGGAGAAATGGTTCGCTTCTGTGATGCCGCTCTTGCGGCAGACGAGCCGCACCTCGTTGGTTTCCGCTTCTGCGGTCGCGCACTTGCATCTTGTCCACATATGCGATTCTTGGGCTGCCTACACTGGGCCACTTCTGCACCATATGGCTCTCTTATGCGAGCTCGCACCTACGGCTAACCCTCCGCAGGTACAATTACACCATAAGCCTGATGCTTCAGCTGCTGCTTCCCAAGTCCAAACTTGGTCCGAGCCTCGTCTGATTAACACCGTGCTCCCCCGAGGCCCCGCCCGAACATACCAACAAGTTTAAAATCATAAAATGGACTTGCCCGAACTCTTGGAATGCACCAAAAAATGTTAAACTAAGAATCACACCCCAAACCAATTGAATCAAAACTATGAACTTCAAGTTCTTCAGTTTACTCCTAAAGCACTGAAACATACTTAAACTACTCAGAATGACACCAAATTTTTCGTGCAAGTCATAAATGACATAACAGAACTATTCCAGGTCTCGAAATTCCATTCGGACCTCGATTTCACCAAAATATACTCCAAACCAAATTTAAAGAACTTCAAAAACCTTCAAAGAACCAACCTTCAATAATAGGCGTCGAAACGCTCCCGAGTCACCCAAAACCCGATCCTAGCCTGCGCCCAAGTCCAAAATTATCATACAAATCTATTTGAACCATCAAATCCAGATTCCGATGTCGTTTACTCAAACGTTGACCGAAGTCAAACTTAGCCTTTTAAGGCCAACTTAAGGAACCAAGTGTTCCGATTTCAGCCGGAACCCTTTCAAATCCCGAACTAACCGTCCCCGCAAGTCATAAAACAGTAAAAACATATACCGGGAGTCTTATTTAGGAGAACATGGTTCTAAAAAGCAAAACAACTGGTCAGATTATTACATTCTCCACCTCTTAAACAAACGTTCGTCCTCGAACGGGTCTAGAATCATACCTGGAGTGATGAATAAGTGTGGGTATCTGCTCCGCATGTGCTCCTCGAACTCCCAGGTTGCCTCCTCGACTGGTTGGCCCCTCCACTTAACCTTTACCATGGAAATCCTCTTGGATCTCAACTGGCGATCCTGCCTATCAACAATGGCAACAGGATCCTCCTCATAACCCAGACGATCATCTCACTGAATCGTGCTGAAGTCTAACACATGTGACATGTCGGCATGATACCTCTGGAGCATAGACACGTAAAAAACCGGATGAACTCTCGATAGACTGGGAGGCAAGGCAAACTCATAAGCAACCTCCCAACTTGCCTTAACACCTCAAATGGGCATATAAACCTTGGGCTCAACTTGCCCTTCTTCCCAAATCTCATGATCCCCTTCATCAGCGAGTCTTTCAAGAGAACCTTCTCGCCCACCATAAATGATTAATCATGCACCTTCTGATCCGTGTAACTCTTCTGTCCGGACTGTGCTGCACGAAGTCGCTCTTGAATCAACTTTACCTTTTCCAAGGCATAATGAGTGGGGATTTTGACTACTTATTAGCTCCTTTAAGCCACTACGATAAATCCAACTCAAGAAGGAGTGATCTGAACAAGGACAAATATCAGACACAGAAGCTGAAATGCGGACCGCAGAATTCTATCTACAGCCATAGAATGTTAATGAAAATCTGCAGAGCCTCAGTGTAAAGTTTGGACTGCACAATAATTGTGCGGCCGCAGAAGTCAAAGTTCAGAGAGATCAATTTCCAGCCCAACAGGAAATGTGGACCGCACTATAATTGTGCGGCCGCAGAAATCAACTATGCGACCGCACTCAGGAAATGTGCGGTCCATAGAAGAGGCCAGCATGGCCACACCCATAATTGTGCGGTCCACAGAACTCAAGAGATGCAGATGCAATCTAGAATTGTGCGGCCGCAGAATCCACTCCTGTCAAAAGCTAAAGAAAAGTACGAACCGCACACATAATTCCAGCTGTGTATAAATAGACTTCTTTCACGAAATTAGGTTACATTTTGAATATCAGAAGTTTTGTAGCCGTTTTTCTTTACCCTTTTAGGAAACTTTAGATTGTATTGGTGATTTAACATTGGATTTTCATCTATTAATCTTGCAATATGAGTTTTATCATCCTTTCTTCTTTATTTCTTTAATAGCCAATATGAGTAGCTAGATTTTTAGCTAGGGTTGTGACTTAACCCTAGTGTGTGAACCTAATGAGTGTTTGATTTATGACTTGTTTATGGTTGGGTGTTTATTATTTAGCCTAGTTCTTGCTTTAATTGTAGAATTAATGGTTGCAAACATGAGTTCAGGCCTATTTGACTTAGTCTCTACTTGAGAAAGAGAGACTTGGTCTAGGAAAACTTGACTAAAAGAATTTGGGATGAAATCAAGAGATTGATAGTCCCAATTAAAGGATTGAACCTAGAGATAGTAAAACCCGACTTGAGCCTTTTATCAATTGTTTTGTACAAACACCCATTTGGACTTGAGAAAGCCAAATTGGGCAAAACCATTCTCTTACCGAGAGGTATTGAGTAGATAATTGTGTTACACCCCATGTTTTCGTACGTGAAAATACGCCATAAGTAAATTGATCGAAGCTCGGAAATGAGATGTTACATCTCGCATTTTCGTATATTAAAGTTTCGTCGTAAGTTAATCGACGTAAGTTCGGGAATGAGATTATTTCGAGATTATAAGCATTATGCTATTTCAAACAAGTGATAAGTAAATTCGTCAATGTGAGAGGGTAAGCAAATTGAAGAAAATAAATTTCGTCAAAGTTTGACATTTTAAGATAAAATACAGTACAAGCTACAATACCCCGTATTTATGGACAAGTGCCATACAAGGTACCACATGACTATGATAGTAAGATGTATAAAGTGTGTTAAAAGTAAATAGTATTATAAGTAATTTGAGATAATTCTTAATTATGTGGATAATTGGGTAACTCTTGATTTTAGTGGGAGATTAACAATTAATTAAGATTTTGGTGGATAAGATTAAGGGGTCCCATCACCCTAACGTGGCAACTAGTAAGGAAGGGCTCAAATCCCAAATGGTGACTCTTTTGGCTAAAGGATACGTGGCATAATTAGGCCCCAAAGTGGGTGTCACGACCCAAGATCCTAACTCAGGCCGTGATGGTGCCCAACACCGGGGTTAGGTAAGCCAACACTCAGATTACTAAGAATTTTCCCATATTTGATTAAACATCCCAACACGTGCCAAGTTTTAAAGTTTAAAACATTTAATTTAAAAAGATAATTAGCCAATTTGACCAAAATCAATCATAAATAGGCGTGGGCCAATATATATATACAGACATGTAACCATAATATCTACCACGTGTGTGCTAGGAACTAGTGTCACAAGTCCTACGGGCATTCTAATAGAATATACAAAAGATATAATATAACGGTCCCACTGTTTGGAAGAAATAGACGGGAATAACAAAAGAAACTCCATGGTGATGTCGAGGATCGTCAGGAGAAGCAGCTCGCCATGAAGTCAGGTCCAGTCTATACTCAGAATCGAGCTCCAGTCTGATAACCAGATGCACCCGCCTCAGAACCTGTACAATTAAGTACAGAACCGTAGCATGAGTACATAAACAAATATGTACCCAGTGAGTATCCCGCCTAACCTCGAAGAAGTAGTGACGAGAGGTCGACTTGACACTCACTAAGGTCCAATAAAATAAATTTAACAAGATATGATATCAGTAATAGGCATACGAGAATGATAAAAATAGTAAACATTAAAGATAACTGTAATTCAAATAAATACTGGAAGTAAATAAACAATTACTACTTCATCTTCCCCCGAATATCTTGTCACTTCAATATCCATGAAATCATTAACAATTTAACATGTGCATGCGGGATAAGGACAACCGGCCTGAGCCATCATAATAATCATATATGTACATTACCGAGGGTCGAACGGCCCGAACCATAATTTCATCTTTCAATCTCGCCGTGGCGTACGACCCGCTCCCATGAGAGTAGGGGAAATAACATTCCGCTCGCGGAATGTAAATTGCGAAGCGGTCGCATGCAGACTTAATATTCTTCGTAAATTTATTTTCCAAAGAACAATTCCTTTAAATTCTCAAATTCCATGATCTCAGGGAAATAAATCCGCATATGACATAAATTCATAAAACATAGAGTTCAATTCAAGGAAAAACACAAGGCATGGTGTAGGCCTAACTACTCGGACATAACAATAATAGTCGCTACGTACGGACTCTCGTCACTTGTACGTACGTAGCCCCCACAAACATTAGCACATAGTCATTAAATCACCTAGGGGGACAATTCCCTCTGACAATGTTAGAAAGGAGACTCACCTCGTGTCGAACCTACTCTCCGGGTCAAGAACACGCCCGAAACTCCAAACTCGACATCCAAGGACTCGAAACTAGCCAAATGTTATACAAATATATCAATTTATAGTCAAAAGTATGGAATTTCTCCTATTTACTTAGTTATTTCACCTTACTTTGAAAAATCCTAAAATACACCCCCAGGCCCACATGCTTGGATTCCGGAAATTTTCGAAGGAATCAATTACCTATAACATAAGGATCCTTACTATGTGGTTTTTGTATGATCCCATGGCTAATTAACGGGTAATTCCCTAAATTTTCATAAAGCCCTAGGTTACTACCCAAATCCTTGATTTTCACTAATTAGGTAGTTAATTTGACTAGGAATTCATGCATTAAACTAACATTAGGGTAGAATTCACTTACCTTTTAGTAGCTAGGTCGTGGAGCTCTTTCCCAAGCTTTCAAGGTCATCTATGGTGGAAGAAAATGGAGTGAAATGAACAAATCCCGTGTTTTAAAGAACTCACTGCCTACTGTGGTTCCGCACCTACGGCTCAAGGACCGCACGTGCGAGAAGAGGCTCGCACCTGCGGAACTGGGACAAGGGACCTGGACTCGCACCTGCGAAACTGAGTCCGGACCAGCGGCTCCGCGCCTGCGGGAAAGGGCCCGCACCTGCGAGAAGAGGGCAGCCCATATGGAGGTCGCACCTGTGAGGCTGGGACCGCAGGAGCGATCCCGCATCAGCGACTGGGCCACCGCACCTGCGGTCACACCAGAACATGTGCACCAGCAATTGCTTCAGCTGGTTTTTAGCCTCGTAAGGTGCCTGAAAGGCACTTGGGCCCACCCAAGCCCCCGTCTAAGTATACGAACAAATCCCAAACCATAATACGGACTCGCTCGAGCCTTCGGAACACCCAAAACAACGCTAAAACTCAAAATCACACCTCAAAACCCCTAGAATCAAACCCAGGAAGTTTAAATTTTTTTGAATTCGCTAACAATGCACCGATTTGAACTATACTACTCAGAATGACCCCAAATTTTACGAGCAAGTCATGAATGAAATAACGGAACTGTTCCCGATCTCGGAATTCCGTTTGGATCTAGATAACACAAAAACACGTACCAAACCACTTAAGGAAACTCTTATTTCGATGTTGGGCGCCGGAACGCTCCCGGGTCATCCAAAACCCATTCTGAACATACGCCCAAGTCTGAAATCATCATACGAAGCCACCGAAACCGTCGAAACTCGATTCCGAGGTCGTTTACTCATAATGTTGTCCGAAGTCAAACTTCGCCTTAAGGGCCAACCTTAAGGGACCAAGTGTTTTTATATCAGTCTAAACACTTCCGAATCCCGAACCATCCGTCCCCGCAAGTCATAAATCACAATAAACCGCTATGGGAAGTTTCATTTAGGGAAATAGGGTCCGATAATGCAAAACGACCGGTCAGGTCGTTACATTCTCCACTCTTAAACAAACGTTCGTCCTCGAACGGGTCTAGAATCATACCTGAAGTGCTGAATAAGTGCGGATATCTGCTCCGCATGTCCTCCCCGGACTCCCAGGTCGCCTCCTCGTTTGGTTGGTCCCTCCATTGGACCTCTACAACAGAAACTCTCTTGGATCTCAACTGGCTGTCTTGCCTGTCAATAATAGCAGTTGGCTCCTCCTCGTATCCCAACCTCTCATCCAACTGAATAGTGCTGAAATCAACCACGTGAGAGAAGTCGGCATGGTACCTCCAGAGCATGGATACATGAAAGACCGGATGAACTCCTGACAATCTGGGACGTAAAGCTAGCTCATAAGCAATCTCCTAACTCGCCTCAACACCTCGAAGGGACCTATAAACTTCGGGCTCAACTTGCCTTTCTTTCCGAACCTCATAATACCCTTCACCGACAAGACCTTCAACAAAACCTTATCTCCCTCCATAAATGATACATTGCACGCCCTCTGATCCGCATAACTTTTCTGTCTGGACTGTGCTGTGTGGAGCGTCTCCTGAATCAACTTCACTTTCTCCAATGCATCTCTCACTAGGTCGGTGCCATATAACTTAGCCTCGCCAGGCTCAAACCACCCGATAGGATAACGACATCGCCATCCATACAAAGCCTCAAATGGAGCCATCTCTATGCTAGACTGATAACTATTATTGTAAGCAAAGTCGGCCAAAGGCAAGAACTAGTCCCACTGAACTCCGAAGTCAATAACACATGCCCTGAGCATGTCCTCCAATATCTAAACTGTACGCTCCGACACCATCAGTCTGAGGGTGAAATGTTGTGTTGAGATCTATCTGGGTACCCATCTCACTATGCAATGCTCTCCAGAAGTGCGAGGTGAACTAAGAACCTCGATCTGATATAATGGGCACCAGCACACCGTGCAACTGGACTATCTCCGGAATGTAGATCTGTGCCAACCTCTCAGAAGTATATGTGGCAGCCGCTGGAATGAAATGCACCGATTTGGTCAATCTATCCACAATGACCCAAACCGCGTCAACTTTCCGCAAAGTCCGAGGCAACCCAACCACGAAGTCCATAGTGATGCGTTCCCACTTCCACTCCGGAATGGGCATCTGCTGAAGTAAGCCTCTGGTGCTCATACTTAACCTGCTGAAAATTAAGACACCTAGCCACATACTCCACAATTTCCCTCTTCATCCGCCTCCACCAGTAATGCTGCTTCAAATCACGATACATTTTCGTACCACCAGGATGAACAGAATATCGAGAACTGTGTGCCTCCTCTAGAATCCTCCCTCTCAGGCCATCGACATTAGGAACACATAAACGTCCCTAAAGTCTCAGAACACCATCCTCGCCAATAGTAACCTCCTTGGCAATACCCTGAACCACTGTCTCCCGTAGCTCTGCCAAGTACGGATCATTAAACTGTCGAGCCTTAATCTCTTCCAATAACGAAGACTGAGCAACCACATGTGCTAAAACTCGGCGAGGATCTGACAGGTCCAACCTTACCAAGTGATTTGCCAAGGACTGAATGTCCAAGGCCAGAGGTCTCTCCTCTGGTGCAATATAAGCCAAGCTACCCATACTATCTGCCTTACTGCTCAAGGCATCTGCTACCACATTTTCCTTGCCCGGATGATAAAGAATAGTGATATCATAATCCTTCAACAACTCAAGCCACATACGTTGCCTCAAATTAAGATCCCTCTACTTAAACAAGTGTTGCAAGCTGCGGTGCTCTGTATAAACCTCATAGGACACCCCATACAAGTAGTGCCTCCAAATCTTAAGAGCATGAATAATCGCCGCCAACTCTAAATCATGCACATGGTAATTCTTCTCATGAACCTTCAGCTGGCGTGAAGCATAAGCAATAACTCTCCCTTCCTGCATCAACACACATCCCAAACCAACGCGTGAAGCATCGCAATACATTTTATACATCCTCGAACCGGAAGGCAATACCAGAACTGGTGCTGAGGTCAATGCTGTCTTGAGCTTCTGAAAGCTCGTCTCACACTCGTCGGACCATCGGAACGGAGAATTCTTCTGAGTCAATCTATTCAATGGAGCTGTAATAGAAGAGAACCCCTCCACAAATCGGCTATAATGGCCTACTAGGCCCAAAAATCTCCTGATCTCTGTAGCTGAAGTAGGACGCGGCCAACTCTGAACTGCCTCAATCTTCTCCGGATCAACCTTGATACCCTCTCTGGATACCACATGCCTCAATAATGCCACGAAATCCAACTAGAACTCACACTTGGAGAGCTTAGCATATAGCTTCTGTTCTCATACAGTCTGGAGCACAACCCTCAAATGCTGCTCGTGCTCCCCCAGGCTACATGAGTAAATAAAAATGTCATCAATGAAGACAATGACAAAGGAATCAATATACGGTCTGAACACCCTATTCATCAAGTCCATAAATGCTACTGGGGAATTAGTCAAGCCAAAGGACATCACCAGGAACTCATAATGGCCACATCTCATACGAAAAGCAGTCTTCAGAAAATCTGAGGCCCGAATCTTCAACTGATGATATTCTGATCTCAAATCATTCTTAGAAAACACCCGAGCACCCTGCAACTGGTCAAACAAATCATTGATGCGCGGAAAAGGATACTTGTTCTTAATGGTGACCTTGTTCAATTGGTAGTAATCAATACACATCTGCATGGACCCATCCTTCTTCTTCACGAATAGAACTGGAGCACCCCGGCGATACACTCGATCTGATGAACCCCTTAGCCAACAACTCCTCAAGCTGCTCCTTCAACTCTTTCGGAGCCATACGATATAGAGGAATAGATATAGGCTGGGTGCCTGGAGCTAAATCAATGCAAAAATCAATATCACGATTCGGAGGCATGCGTGGAAGGTCTGAAGGAAATACATCGGCAAACTCTCAAACCACTGGCACTGAATCAATCATCGGAGACTTGGCGGTGGTGTCCCGCACATAAGCAAGATAGGCCAGACAACCCTTCTCGACCAAATGTCGAGCCTTCAAAAATGAAACAACCTGGCTGGCTGCACTAACTGAGGAACCTCTCCACTCTAGCCTAGGCGACTTAGGCATGGCTAAAGTAACTGTCTTGGCATGGCAATCTAGCACGACATGATAAGGAGATAGCCAATACATGCCTAAAATAACCTCGAAATCAACCATGTCAAGCAATAAGAGATCCGCTCGAGTCTGGAACCCACAGAATGTGACCACACAGGACCGGTAAACACGGTTTACCACCACAGAATCGCCCACAAGAGTGGACACATATATAGGAGAACCCAAGGACTCATGAGGAACATCTAGAAAATGAGCAAATAAGGCTGAAACATATGAATAGGTGGATCCTAGATCAAATAATACTGATGCCTCTCTACCACATACTAAAATAATACATGTAATCACAGCATCTAAGGCCACTGCATCTGATCTGGCCGGAATAACATAGAATCTAGCTGGAGCACCGGAAGACTGAGCTCCGCCAGAATGAACAGGAGCTGACTGACCTCCCCCTAACTGGCCTCCAACTCTAGGACGACCCCTGCGGCCCTATCCTCCACCTCTAGGTGTCCTGACGGCTGGTGCTGGACCCATAGTCTGATAACCCTACTGCACTGCTTTGCCCCGAAACCTGGGACAATGCCCCTTCATATGACCTAGATCCCCACACTCATAACAACCTCCAAGTATTATAGCCTGCTGCCCCGAGGAGGAACCCTGAATGGCCGAAGAGTGATGTGTGCTCTCTGGCATAGCACTGAAGTAGGGACTGGAGGATCTCGAGTGACTGGAATAACTACTGGGTGAACTATGAATGGCTGGAGGGCGGTAGGAATGCTCTGGCATGGCGCTGAAATGAGGCCTTGATGGAACACCTCGGGGAGGTGGTGGGGTGCTGAATATGAAGGCCTGTTGGGCTGACCACTACCAAACTGACCTCTGCCCCTAACTGGGGCACCTCTAAAATCTACGGAGAATCTAGCCCTCTTGTCCTGCTACCCCTGCTCCCTTCTCCTCGACCGATACCCCTCGATCCTGCGGGCAATCTCCACCACGAGCTGATAAGGAGTACCCATCTCCACCTCTCGGGCCATGCTGGCCCTAATACCTGGATGCAACCCAGCCACAAATCTCCGCACTCTCTCAGCATCAGTAGGTAGTATCGTGAGTGCATGGCGAGACAACTCTGAAAATCTAGCCTCATAGTCTATCACTGACATCTGTCCCTGATCCAGCTGCTCAAACTGATACCGCAGCTCTTCCCTCTCAGAGGGTGGGATATCTGTCTAGAAACATGTGAGTGAACTTCTCCCAAGTGATGGAGGAGAATCTGCTGGCGTGCTAAGAATATAAGACTGCCACCATCTACGAGCTCTGCCCTCTAACTGAAAGGTAGCAAAATCCACTCCATGGGACTCTAGTATCCTCATGATGTACAGTCTGTCTCTACACCTGTCAATGAAATCCTGGGCATCCTCGCCTCACTCACCCCCAAAGACTGGAGGGTGCAATCGAGTCCATCTATCCAATAACTTCTGCGGATCGCCGTCCGCAGCTGGTCTGGGCTCAGGTGCTGCTGCCACAGGCTGGACCCCATCCACGGGCAGTGTACCCGGGGTATGATGTACTACTGCTGCCTGACCTGCGGCCTGGGCGGTAGGGGTCTGGGCTCCCCTTCCCGCCTGAGATATGGAAGAATCCGCTGGGAATAAGCCAGCCTGGGACATAGTGTCCATAAACCGCATCATACAGCCCATGACCTCCCGGAAGCCTAGCACCGTCATGAAGTCCACTGGAGCAGGATCTGCTGGGGGTACCTCGTCCTGCTCCTCTATGATAGGATCCTCTGGTGGTGGTGCAACTGGAATAGCTCTGGGACGCCCTCGTCCCCTACCTCGGGACGGTGCCCTCCCCCGGCCTCTGCCACGGCCTCAGACAATGGGGGTAGCGGCCCCTCCCGGGTCTGGAACATCGGATGCACGCGTCCTCACCATCTGTGAGAAAATAAAAGAATGAGATTTATTAAACCATTGACTGCACGATAGAATAAGAATTCTAACACCCTATAGCCTCCGGAAGATAAGTACAGACGTCTCCATACCGATCCGCAAGACTTTACTGGGTTTTCATGTGACTCGTGAGACTTACGTGAACCTAGAGCTCTGATACCATGTTGTCACGGCCCAAGATCCTAACTCGGGTCGTGATGGCGCCCAACACCGGGGTTAGGCAAGCCAACACTCAGATCACTAAGGATTTTCCCATATTTGATTAAACATCCCAACACGTGCCAAGTTTTAAAGTTCAAAACATTTAATTTAAAAAGATACTTAGCCAATTTAATCAAAAGTGTCATGCCCCAAAATCGAGGGGCAAGACTGGCGCCTAACCGAATGAACCCGGTCAAGTGGACCTGGATTGCCATTCTTACCCAACGCATTACCCCGTGTTCATAATATACAATATTCCATAGGAAGTAGCAAAATAAAAATTGAGCATGGATTTACAACTTAAGTTCATTTCTTCCTTAACATTTTAGCAGTTGATAATCCCAAAAACATACAGGTTACATACAACATTTCCAATGCGATCCACGATCACGAGTGAATACAACTGTCGCCCAAAATATACATATATACAACCCAACTCATGTCTACGGAGCCTCTAAGAGTACTAGGAGTTTACATAGACTTGCCGGTAACAAGGTCCCGGTTATACCTTTTACAACATAAGCAAAAGAGAATGATATAGTCCACACACGGCCCCGAGAGGAAATGGGGCTCACCAGAACTGCTGAAGAGAGGAAGAAGAGGCACCACTAACGGCGGGCTGAAATACCTTCAATGGAACCACCTACATCCATATAAAAGATGTAGCGCCCCCGGCAAAAGGGACGTTAGTACCATGGAATAATACTAGTATGTATGAACAAGCTTTACTCTAAGTAAAATCAAACAATGCACAGATAGGAGACAGTTAAAAAAACCAAACAAATACTGTGCAGAGATACAGGAAACACAAATGAGAGTTCCACAGTTTCTTATTTCAATCGTTCTCCTGTCGCGGCGCGCAACCGATCCCACCTTACAATCATATTCCACCCTTATTCCTTCTGTTGCAGCGTGCAACCCGATCCCACCGTACAATTCTATTGTAGCGTGCAACCCGATCCCACCTTACAATTCTGTTGCGGCGTGCAACCCGATCCCAACTTACAATTCTGTTGTGGCGTGCAACCCGATCCCACCTTACAATTACATTTGATAGCAACATCAACCAATCAATTTAATCACAAGGATTTTCAACATCAAGAATATACATTCGTAACAACCAAATAACCATGTGAAATCAAGGCCATAGTAATTTTTACCAAACGGTGAGTCCTATACGACATACCATCAACATATAGTTGAATTAGATAAATCCACATGTCCTTTCCATTACTTGCTACACAACATTTAGCACTTAGATACATTCAACAATTTGATTCGTTATCATTTCTTTCGTGTTGCAGCACATCCGCTCATACCGATGTATTCAACATTTAACGAGCTTTACCAATGATAGAACAAGCACAAAGAATCACCTTTTTACAATCTCATATAGCATGGTGGCATGGAAATCAACTAGGACAATCAGAGAATAGAATCTTACGCCTCAACATATTAGAACAATAAATTCACATATGCATAAGCCATAAACTCATACCGAATGCTCGGACACTAACAAGGTGACTCTACGAAGATTAAAGTTAGCCATACATACCTCGAGTCAAAATTTTCCCTTTAATATCTATTCTCAACCCACCGAACCTTCTATCACCTCCAATCTAATTTACAAGATTCCATGTTGAGACTTAGAATTAGAAATCATGAACTCATTTGTGCATTTTACCAAACACTATGTGATCCCTTAGATTAACTAGCCCCTTTTTAGTGAAAGATTGCCCTAGCTTACTTCCCTTTGCTAGATTATGGTAGATTATTCACATGCATGCAAGGTCTTATCTTTTATCTTCAAGAACCAATTCATGTGTTCCATTTGTAACCAAAACTTGAAAATTTGGGGAAATGGGGTGAAGACTTACCTAAGATGACGACCGCTCGATTACTTCCAGGCATGAGTAGAGATGGAGGACCAATTTGGGGAAGATGGGGACTTCTCTCACTAGAACCCACTCTCACTTCTCTCTATTTTAATCAGATAGCCTTTAAAAATGAAGGGGATGGGTGTTTTATTAACTGGGGGTCGGGTTTTAAAATTAGAAATTAGAAGCCCCGAAGCAGGTATGCGGTCAGGAATGCGATCGCATTCCTGTTATGCGGTCCGCATACCTGTCTCATAAGTGGCCTTCAGCTAGGCCAAAAAGAGAAGCAAACTGCCCAGGTATGCAACCACTATGCGTTCCGCATACCTGTTATGTGATCGCATAGTGCGTCGCATAACTCCTCTGCAAAAATCAAGGTGCAAGAATGGAAAACTATGCGGCCCGCATTCGTGAAATGTGATCGCATTCTAGGCCGCATAGCTGTCCTCAAAATGGACAGCAAACTGTCCAAGTATGCGACCACTATGTGGTCCGCATACCTGATCTGCGATTGCATAGTGGACAGCAGACCTGCGCAAATCTGGAAAATTTTATCTTTTAAGTTCCGGGGTTACTTTTTACTTCACAAGGGTCCGTTTTAAGAATTTCTACAGTTATAACCACATGGGGACCCATTCGGGCATGGTTTTTAGACTTGAAATTTTATGGGTCTTTACATTCTCCCCCACTTAGTGTCATTCGTCCTCGAGTGAGGATCGGGGAATCACTTAGTTAAGAGAACACAAAACATGCCAACCCCCAAATTTTTATTAACTCCGATATTTCCTGAAAATTTTGCCAGAGTTTCCATTGTAATTAGGCCTATCTACCTGTTAGAGAGCCCCCCAAACACATTTTAACCAATTCCACACATTTTCAATTACTCTATCAACTTACACATAATCTGGTCATTTCAACAAGTTGCATATAATTCAATTACTTCCACAAGCCTCACATAGTTCAGTTAACTCCACAAATTTGCACATAATTCAACTATTACAATGAGTTGCGCATAATTCAGCTATTACAATGAGTTACACATAATTCAGCTATTTCAAGGAGTTTCACATGATCCAACTAATCACAACAACATATACATTTATGGCACAAAGTTTGAGAAGTCATAATAGTAGGGTAATTAGGGGAGTGGAGTGTTTTGCACAAAATTTGACACCAATGTAATTGCTTAGAGATGACAACTTTCAAAACCACTACCGGATTTATTCAAACAAGTGGGGATATTTCTCTTTCATTTCATTTTCTGCTTCCCACGTGGCTTCTTCGACTTGTTGACTCCACCATAATACTTTGATTGAAGCGACCTCTTTGTTTCTCAACTTACGAACTTGCCTATCAAGAATAGCAACTGGAACCTCTTCATATGACAACTTTTCATTAATTTCAATGGTCTCAACCGGCACGACGACAGATGGATCTCCAACTACCTTCTTTAGCATGAACACATGAAACACCGGGTGCACTAATGACATCTCAGGGGGCAATTCCAGCCTATATGCTACCTGCCCTATTCTTTGAGCAATCCTATATGGCCCGACATACCTTGGTCTCAATATCCCTTTCTTCCCAAACCGCATCACTCCTTTCATGGGAGACACCTTCAAGAATACCCAATCTTCTACTTGAAACTCAAAATCTCTTTGATGAGTGTCCGCATAGGATTTCTGACGACTCTGAGTAGTCTTCATCCTCTCCTGAATGATTCTAACTTTTTCCATAGCTTGGTGCACAAGATCCGGTCCTAGCAGTTCCGCCTCACCAACCTCGAACCATCCAATCGGAAACCTACACCTCCTTCCGTACAATGCCTCAAATAGGGCCATCTGAATACTAGCATGGAAACTGTTATTATAAGAAAATTCTATAAGTGGCAAGTGATCATCCCAGCTACCCTTGAAATCTAATACTAAGCCTGTAACATATCTTCAAGCGTCTGAATGCTCCGCTCTGCCTGACCGTCCATTTGCGGGTGGAAAGTTGTGCTGAGATTTACTTGCATACCCAAACCTTGCTGAAATTTCTTCCAAAAGTTAGCTGTGAACTGGGCCCCTCGATCTGAGATAATAGATACTGGAGTGCCATGGAGCCTGACTATTTCTTTGATATACAACTGAGTGTACTGTTCTGCAGTATCAGTGGACTTTACTAGCAAGAAATGCGCCGACTTCGTGAGTCGATCCACTATTACCCAAACTGAGTCGAACCTATGCGGAGTGTGAGGTAACCCCACCACAAAGTCCATATTGATCATTTCCCATTTCCACGTCGGTATTCCCATAAGCTGTGCCAACCCACCGGGCCTCTGATGCTCGACCTTCACTTGCTGACAATTTGGACACCTAGCCACAAAGTCCGCCAATCTCCTCTTCATACCATTCCACCAATAAATCTCCTTGAGATCGTGATACATCTTCGTAGATCCTAGGTGTACGGAATACCTGGAATTGTGAGCCTATGCCATAACTCTCTCCCGAAGATCATCCACATCCAGAACACATAGCCTCTCTTGGCACCGCAAAACAACGTCATCATTGCCGAGTGAAAATGTTATAGTCTTGTGATTCAGAATTGCTTCTCTCAACTGTGCCAAAGCTGGATCCCTGAATTTCTTTCCCTTGACTTCCGCTACAAGCGAAGACTCCACTCCGTTACGCACCACGACATTCCCTTCATTTGAGGCTGAAAGGCATACCCCCCCAGACTGGCCAACTGATAAACCTCCCGATCCAAAGGCCTCTGACTTGCTTCCAAATGAGCCAAGCTACCCATGGATTTACGACTAAGAGCGTCGGCTACTACATTCGCCTTTCCTGGATGGTACAAAATATTCATATCATAATCCTTGTGCAATTCTAACCACCTCCGCTGCCTTAGGTTCAACTCCTTCTGTTTGAATAAGTACTGAAGACTCTTGTGGCCTGTGAACACGTCCACATGGACCCCATAAAGATAATGTCGTCAGATCTTCAATGCAAACACAACCGCTGCGAGCTCTAAATCATGCGTCGGGTAATTCTTCTCGTGATTCTTGAGCTTCCTAGAAGCATATGCTATTACCTTACCACATTGCATCAATACACACCCCATCCCAACCCTTGAAGCATCACAATACACAAACCCTTCTGAAACTTCTGGCAAGGTCAACACTGGCGTCGAAGTTAATCTTGATTTCAATTCTTGAAAACTCTTTTCGCAAGCATCGGACCACTGAAACTTAACCGCTTTCTACGTCAGCTTAGTCAATGGGGAGGCGAGGGTGGAGAATCCATCCACGAACCTCCGATAGTATCCAGCCAAACCCAAGAAACTGCGAATCTCTGTCGGGGTCATTGGTCTAGGCCAATCCTTTACCGCTGCAATCTTTTGGGGATCAACTCGAATCCCTTCCCTGAAAACAACATGGCCCAAAAAGGTGACTGATTCTAGCCAAAATTCACATTTTGAAAACTTTGCATTCAACTGGTGCTGATGAAGAATCTGCAGAACTGCCCTGAGGTGATTAACATGATCTTCCTGACTTCGCGAATAAACAAGGATATCATCAATGAAGACAATCACAAAGGAGTCAAGAAACAGTTTGAAAACCTGATTCCTAAGATCCATAAAAGTTGATGGGGCGTTGGTTAGCCCAAAAGACATTACTAGAAATTCAAAGTGCCCATATCGAGTCCTGAAAGCAGTCTTAGAAATATCCTGCTCCCTGATCTTTAACTGGTGATAGCCGGACCGCAAATCAATCTTTTAGAAGAACTTAGCACATTGCAACTGGTCGAACAAATCATCTATCCAAGGCAATGGGTATTTGTTTTTTATGGTGACCTTGTTGAGCTGCCGATAATCAATACACATCCAAAGCGATCCGTCTTTCTTTCTGACAAAAAGAATTGGTGCGCCCCAAGGTGACACACTTGGTCAAATGAAACCCTTTTCTAATAGATCTTTCAAATGTTCTTTCAACTCTCTCAATTCTGCTGGCACCATCCTGTAGGGTGGAATAGATATTGGCTGCGTATCTGGCAATACATCAATCTCGAAATCGATCTCTCTATCTGGTGGAATCCCAGGAAACTTATCCAGAAATACTTCAAGAAATTCATTCACAACAGGCACAGATTCGAGAGCAGCCACCTCTGAAGTGGTGTCCGCAACCCAGACCAAATGGTAGATGCACCCTTTTATGATCATCTTTGAGGCCTTAAGGTAGGAAATAAGCCTATCTCTTGGCACAACATTATTCCCCTCCCACTCGATAACTGGTTCATTAGGAAACTCGAGCCTCATAATTCTGGTTCAGCAGTCGAGTTTAGCAAAGCACGAATAGAGTCAATCCATCCCCATAATTACATCAAAATCTACCATTTCTAACTCAATAAGATCGACCATGGTATCACGACCACGCACCGTGACAACACAATTCCTATAGACTCGCACGGCCGTAATAGAATCACCTACCGAAGTCGACACACAGAACGGCTCGTAAAGCAGTTCGGGTTCTATCCCAAAACTTGAAGCAATAAATGGAGTAACATATGACAAAGAAGACCCAAGATTAATAAGAGCATAAACATCATGTGGCTGAACAGTCAGAATACCTGTGACAACATCTGGAGAAGCCTCCGCACTCTGGCGACCACTCAAAGCATAGAACCGACTGGGTCCCCCTTGACCCCGTGCTTTACCCCTAGCTGCAACGCGCCCTACTGGTGCTGGAGAGCATGCTGAAGATGTAGCGGCTGAAGAACTGAATGGCTGAGCAGTGCCCCTACCCGTTCCCTGACTGGGTGTACGACAGTCTCGCTGGACATAGCCCCTCACTTCACATCTATAGCATATCGGGATATCCAAGTAACAAGTTTTAGAATGAAACTTCCCACACTTAGGGCATGTGGCCCTCCGCTGCTGCTGGAACCTCCCACCTGAACGACCCGACTGATGGAACCTCCTACTTTCTGAACCTGGTCCAAAGCGACCTCCCTGCTGATAATTGTGCCCGGATGGTGGCGCACTGGCTGAGGACTAAGCATAGGACTGAGATGGTTTTGATGACCCTCTCCCAAGGGCTGATCTCCCTCATCCAGCTGAACTCCCAAGGTTGCCCGCTGATTGGGCCCTACTACTATTCTCCCTCTCCATTCTTATCTTTAATTTCCAAGCCTCCGTAGCCTCAGAAAATCCCACAATCTTCCCGTAGTTCATATCTGAATGCAGAGCAGTTGTAGCAGCTTCATTAATAACCAAGGGACCAAGGCCCTGAACAAACCGACGAACTCTAGCCTCCATAGTAGACACCATGTGAACATCATATTTGGACAAGCGCACGAACTCCATATGATACTCCCACACACTCATGTTGCCTTGCTTAAGGGCCTCAAACTCTTTAGCACGGGCTGCCATAATCTCGGCAGGCAAGAAATGACCCTTAAAGGCATCCACAAACTCCTCCCACCTCGCCGGAGGGCTCCCCTCTCCATGGGAATTCTCCCACATCTCGAACCACGAATACGCCGCTCCCTTCAGATGATAGGAAGCCAACTCAACCCCCTTTGTCTCAGTAGCCCTCATAACTCGGAGGGTCTTGCACATCTCATCAATGAACTCCTGAAGATCAGCCTCTGGGTCGGTGCCTGTGAACTTTGGAGGGGCTAACCACAGAAACTGGTTGACTCTGGAACCTGAAGAATCCCCTTGCTCGCTAGAGGACGCAGGGGCAACATGTGATCTTTGGGCTTGGGAGGCCACTAGCTGAGTCAACATCTGAATAGCTCCCCTGAGATCCCCATCAGAAATACCGGGAAGAATATCAGCGGGGGGATTTCAGCACCCTCCACTGGAGTAGGAATAGGAATAGTCTGGCCTGGAGTGGAGGAGTCAGGTTGATTTGTGGCCGAGGAATCATTCACACCCGCACCATCAGCTGGAGAATTTATGGCCACTCCTAGGGTGACATTGGCCTCTAGGCCGAGTCGAGCTCTCTTCTTGGGTGCCATTTACTGAAAATTGGAACAATGCACGAGTTAGAGGTAGACAACCTCACCTTTCACCATATCGCACGATATAGAATAGCAATAAAAGGGTACTTTCCTAAATGTCCATGCAGCCCCCTAATTATAGATGTGGTCGACAATACACCGATAAAAAGGGCTCTACTAGACACGGCTCCGAGACATCCTAGGACACTTTTAAAACCAAATTTGTCACACCCCAAAATCGAGGGGCGAGACCGGCGCCTAACCGGATGAAACCAGTCAAGCGAAGCTGGATTGCCTTTCCTACCCAAAGCATTACCCTGTGTTCATAATAAACAATATTCCATAGGAAGTAGCAAATTAAAAATTGAGCATGGATTTACAACTTAAGTTCATTTCTTCCTTAACATTTTAGCAGTTGATAATCCCAAAAACATACAGGTTACATACAACATTTCCAATGCGATCCACAATCACGAGTGAATACAACTGTCGCCCAAAATATACATATATACAACCCACCTCGTGTCTACGGAGCCTCTAAGAGTACTAGGAGTTTACATATACTTGCTGGTAACAAGGTCCCGGCTATACCTTTTACAACATAAGCAAAAGAGAATGATATAGTCCACACACGGCCCCGAGAGGCAATGGGGCTCACCAGAACTGCTGAAGAGAGGAAGAGGAGGCACCACTAACGGCGGGTTGAAATACCTTCAATAGAACCACCTACATCCATATAAAAGATGTAGCGCCCCCGGCAAAAGAGACGTTAGTACCATGGAATAATACTAGTATGTATGAACAAGCTTTACTCTAAGTAAAATCAAATAATGCACAGATAGGAGACAGTCAAAAAAACCAAACAAATACTACGCAGAGATACAGGAAACACAAATGAGAGTTCCACATTTCTTATTTCAATCGTTCTCCTGTCGCGGCGCGCAACCGATCACACCTTACAATCATATTCCACCCTTATTCCTTCTGTTGCAGCGTGCAACCCGATCCCACCGTACAATTCTGTTGCAGTATGCAACCCGAACCCACCTTACAATTCTGTTGCGGCGTGAAACCCGATCCTAACTTACAATTCTATTGTGGCGTGCAACCCGATCCCACCTTATAATTCGGTTGCAGCGTGCAACCTGATCCCACCTTTCAATTATGTTGCGGCGTGCAACCCGATCCCACCTTACAATTACATTTGATAGCAACATCAACCAATCAATTTAATCACAAGGATTTTCATCATCAAGAATATACATTCGTAACAACCAAATAACCATGTGAAATCAAGGCCATAGTAATCTTTACCAAAAGTGAGTCATATACGGCATACCATCAACATATAGATCAATTAGATAAATCCACATTTCCTTTCCATTACTTGCTACACAGCAAAGCACTTAGATACATTCAACAATTTGATTCGTTACCATTTCTTTCATTTTCAGCACATCCTCTCATACCGATGTATTCAACATTTAACGAGCTTTACACATGATAGAACAAGAAAAAAGAATCACCTTTTTACAATCTCATATAACATGGTGGCATGGAAATAACCTAGGACAATCAGACAACAGAATCTTACGCCTCAACATATTAGAACAATCGATTCGCATATGCATAAGCCAGAAACTCATACCGAATGCTCGGACACCAACAAGGTGACTCTACGAAGATTAAAGTTAGCCATACATACCTCGAGTCAAACTTTTCCCTTTAATATCTATTCTCAACCCAACGAACCTTCTATCGCCTCCAATCTAATTTACAAGATTCCATGTTGAGACTTAGAATTAGAAATCATGAACTCATTTGGGCATTTTACCAAACACTATGTGATCCCTTAGATTAACTAGCCCCTTTTTAGTGAAATATTGCCCTAGCTTACTTCCCTTTGCTAGATTATGGTAGATTATTCACATGCATGCAAGGTCTTAGCTTTTATCTTCAAGAACCAATTCATGTGTTCCATTTTTAACCAAAACCTGAAAATTTGGGGAAATTGGGTGAAGACTTACCTCTTATGGTGAAGAAGATGACGACTACTCGATTACTTCCAGTCCTGAGTAGAGATGGAGGACCACTTTGGGGAAGATGGGGACTTCTCTCACTAGAACCCACTCTCACTTCTCTCTATTTTAATAAGATAGCCTTTAAAAATGAAGGGGAGGGGTGTTTTATTAAACTGGGGGTCGTGTTTTAAAATTAGAAATTAGAAGCCCTGAAGCAGGTATGCGGTCAGGAATGTGATCGCATTCCAGTTATGCGGTCCACATACCTGTCGCATAAGTGGCCTTCAGTTGGGCCAAAAAGAGAAGCAGACTTCCCAGGTATGCGACCACTATGCGGTCTGCATACCTATTATGCGGTCCGTATACCTATTATGCGATCGCATAGTGCGTCGCATAACTCTCTCCGCAAAAATCAAGGTGCAAGAATACGACAACTATGCGGCCCGCATTCTAGGCTGCATAGTTGTCCTCAAAATGGACAGCAAACTGTCCAAGTATGCGACCACTATGCGGTATGCATGCCTGATCTGCGATTGCATAGTGCACCGTAGACCTGCGCAAATCTTGAAAATTTTATCTTTTAAGTCCCAGGGGTACTTTTTACTTCACTAGGGTCAGTTTTAAGAATTTCTACAGTTATAACCACATGGGGACCCATTCGGGCATGGTTTTTAGACTTGAAATTTTACGGGTCTTTACATAAAGCAGTCATAAAGAGGCGTGAGCCAATATATATATACAGACCCGCAACCATAATATCTACCACGTGTATGCCGGGAACTAGTGTCACAAGTCCTACGAGCATACAAACAGAATATACAAAAGATATAATATAACTGTCCCACTGTCTGGAAGAAATAGACGGGAATAACAAAAGAAACTCCATGGTGCTGCCGAGGATCGTCAAGAGAAGCAGCTCACCGTGAAGTCAGGTCCAGTCTATACTCAGAATCGAGCTCCGATCTGATAACCAGATGCACCGGCCTCAGAACCTGTACAATTAAGTACAGAAGCATAGCATGAGTACATAAAAAAATATGTACCCAGTGAGTATCCCGCATAACCTCGAAGAAGTAGTGACGAGAGGTCGATTTGACACTCACTAAGGTCCAACAAAATAATTTAACAAGATATGATATCAGTAATAGGCATACGAGGATGATAAAAACAGTAAACATTAAAGATAACTGTAATTCAAATAAATACTGGAAGTAAATAAACAATTACTACTTCATTTCCCCCCGGATATCTTGTCACTTCAATATCCATGAAATCATTAACAATTTAACATGTGCATGCGGGATAAGGACAACTGGCCTGAACCATCATAATAATCATATATGTGCACTGCCGAGGGTCGAACGGCCCGAACCATAATTTCATCTTTCAATCTCGCAGTGGCGTACGGCCCGCTCCCATGAGAGTAGAGGAAATAACACTCCGCTCGCGGAATGTAAATTTTGAAGTGGTCGCACCGCACACATAATATTCTTCATAAATTTATTTTCCAGTGAACAATTCCTTTAAATTCTCAAATCCATGATCTCAGGGAAACAAAGCCGCATATGACATAAATTCATAAAGCATATAGTTCAATTCAAGGAAAAATACAAGGCATGTTGTAGGCCTAACTACCCGGACATAACAATAATAGTCGCTACGTACGGACTCTCGTCACCATGTAAATACGTAGCCCCCACAAACATTAGCACATAGTCATTTAAATCACCTAGGGGGACAATTCCCTCTTACAAGGTTAGAAAGGAGACTCACCTCGTGTCGAACCTACTCTCCGAGTCAAGAACGTGCCCGAAACTCCAAACTTGACACCCAAGGACTCGAAACTAGCCAAATGTTATACAAATATATCAATTTATACTCAAAAGTATGGAATTTCTCCTATTTACTTAGTTATTTCACCTTACTTTGAAAAGTCCTAAAATACACCCCCGGGCCCACATGCTCGGATTCCAAATTTTTTTGAAGGAATCAATTATCTATAACCTAAGGATCCTTAATATGTGGTTTTTGTATGATCTCATGGCTAATTAACGGGTAATTCCTGAAATTTTCATAAAGCCCTAGGTTACTACCTAAATCCTTGATTTTCACTAATTAGATAGTTAATTTGACTAGGAATTCATGCATTAAACTAACATTAGGGTAGAATTCACTTACCTTTTAGTAGCTAGGTCGTGGAGCTCTTTCCCAAGCTTTTAAGGTCGTCTACGGTGGAAGAAAGTGGAGTGAAATGAATAAATCCCTTGTTTTAAAGAACTAACTTCCTACTGTGGTTCTGCACCTGCGGCTCAAGGACCGCACATGAGGTCTCGCACCTACGAGCAGATGCTCGCACCTGCGGAACTGGGACAAGGGGTCTGGGCTCGCACCTGCGGAACTGAGTCCGCATCAGCGGCTCGGCGCCTGCGGGAAAGGGCCCGCACCTGCGAGAAGAAGGCAGCCCATCTGGCGCACCTACGAGGATGGGACCGCAGGAGCGATCCCGCACCTGCGACTGGGCAACCGCACCTGCGGTCACACCAGAACAGGTGCACCAGCAATTGCTTCAACTGCTTTTTAGCCTCGTATGGTGGCCGAGAGGCATGTGGGCCCACCTGAGCCCTCGTCCAAGTATAAAAACAAGTCCCAAATCATAATACGGACTCACTTGAGCCTTCGGAATACCCAAAACAACGCTAAAACTCAAAATCACACCTCAAAACCACTAGAATCAAACTTAGGAACTTTAAATTTTCTTGAAATCGCTAACAATGCGCCGAATTGACCTATACTACTCGGACTGACCCCAAATTTTGCGAGCAAGTCATGAATGATATAACAGAACTATTCCTGGTCTCGAAATTCCATTTGGACTTCGATAACACAAAAACACGTCCGAAACCACAATATGAACTTAAGGAAACTCTTATGTCGATATTAGGCGCCGGAACGCTCCGGGTCATCCAAAATCCATTCCGAACATATGCCTGAGTACGAAATCATCATACGAAGCCACCGGAACCGTCGAAACTCAATTCCGAGGTTGTTTACTCAAAATGTTGACTGAAGTCAAACTTGGCCTTAAAGGCCAACCTTAAGGGACCAAATGTTCCTATATCACTCTAAACACTTCCGAATCCCGAACCACCCGTCCCTGCAAGTCATAAATCACAATAAACCGCTATGGAAAGTTTTATTTAGGGGAACGAGGTCCGATAATGTAAAATGACCGGTCGGGTCATTACAGTGGGGCCCACTCCCAAAGGTTAAGAGAACTCTCTAATTCACAAAATGGAATTCTTATAACTACAAATGTACCGATGAAGCTTCAACAAAAGTCATACATAAGATTATGATCAAATTCACAAAGTGAGATAGATTAGAAACGTGATTTTCCTTCAACAAAATTTCATACGAAGTTAAACTGTGTAATAGCAACGAGATTTGCAATTCTAAGAGAGCACGGTACAATCATTCTCAAGAATATCATACGGATTTTTCCCTACTTCGATATGTTGTTACGTGTTTTCGCAAAAGACATGTGTTAGAGGGATTTCCAAGAGAATAGACTTAGGTATGTTAAGGCTATCCCTTCTTTCTTTTTGGCATGATCCAAATGATACAAACGAAACGAGCAAACGCACAACTTTCATAAATGACTCTATTCAGAGAAATACTAGAGGTTCCTATGTTCTTGATTCCCCATATGTCTTATTATTCTATCATCTGTTCATGGGTCTAAGAAAATAAATAAATTGATAAAGTTTATTTCATGATATTAATCAAAGGCATAATGGTCTTATAACATTCTGAGAGATTTTATTGATGTACTTATCAAGCATTGCATCATTTATACATGTACATTGACTCATGACAAGATGGCATATATATATATATATATATATATATATATATATATATATATATATATATATATATATATATATATATACCACTACCTGGGAAAAGGTAACGACATTTTATACATACCACTACCTGATCAACTGGTATACGTTGATGATTTTTCCCACAGTGACCGAGATGATGGAATGCCCTTAGAGACTTGATGATATTATGTACGCATATACCTATGCATGGTATGACATTTATACGCATATGCATGGCATTATAAATATTAATGATTCACAGAGTTATTCAGACTTACATGTTGAGTCTTTTACTTCATGTTTCTCTCATGTCTATTATTTACTGATTTTCATTCCTTACATACTCAGTACATTATTTGTTCTTACATCCCTTTTGCCTGGGGACGCTGCATTTCATGCCCGCAGGTCCCGATAGACGGGTTGAGATTCCTCCAAGTTGGCTATCATCTCAGCGGAAGGTGTTGGTGCGCTCCATTTGCTTCGTAGTTACTTTTTTTGTCAGTATGATTAGTACATGTATTTATTAGTATGACGGGGCCCTGTACCGACCTTTGTGATATTATCTAGTCTTAGAGGTTTGTAGATAGATGTCATGTATATGAAAAATTGTATGGACTTATCGGCCTATGTTCAGTGTATGAGTGATCATTTTCGTCTCATAGGACCGTATGTCATATGTATAAGTTTGTATTACATGTTGGATCATCCTATGTCGAGTGTTCCCTTATGTTTCATTCTAGTTATCTCACAGCAGCTTTTTCATTTCATTTACCTATAGTAGTATGATACGAAAGATACGTTACGTTGGTACTCGGTTGAGTAAGGTACTGGGTGCCCGTCGCGGACCATCGGTTTGGGTCATGACAAAAGTGGTATCAGAGCAGTTCTGTCCTAGGAAATCTACAAGCCG
This sequence comes from Nicotiana knightiana, assembly GCA_005239525.1. Classification (NCBI taxonomy): domain Eukaryota; kingdom Viridiplantae; phylum Streptophyta; class Magnoliopsida; order Solanales; family Solanaceae; genus Nicotiana; species Nicotiana knightiana. The sequence goes on along the minus strand of ML369856.1, from coordinate 2,416 downwards.
TGTCTAGTAGAGTCTTGTTTATGGGTGTGTTGTGCACCAGACGTATAAGAAGGAGGATACAGGGCATTTAGGATTGTCACTCTTTCTTCTTGCTCTAGATCGTGTGGTAGAGCTCACTTATAAGAATTTAAACTCCTAACTTCTATTTTATTCATAATAAGAGGATACCTACATCCAATAAGGCAGTTGGTAAAAAAAAGATTGAATGTGGCTATGGAAGAGTTGAGTCAGAGGAAATCGATTTTTCATGATCCTTATGATGGGTAAATGTAAGGTCTTCAATAGATCATGTGTGTACTAAGACATGTAAGCCTTTTGATAAGGATCCTTAAGGTAGGAAATATCCACCCCTATGGTGAAAGGCAATGAGAGATTCAAAAGATAGATACAAGTTGCAACAGGTAAAAGAAGCAAGATGAAGATTATCAATATTTACAATTCAGGCAGAGGAATATAAGCCTTTTGAGCTACCTTCAACAATGCCACACTGTTGGCCCATGTCACTGAATGGGTTTTGAAGATTGACAAATATTGACAAGTTGAACCAGGTCCATCAAAGCATACACACATGAACGGAGCAGTTGGCATAAGAATCGTACAAGCATAGGAGATATCAGTGATTGCTGAGTATCAAAGAACTAATAGGATGTCTCCTAGTACGAAAAGATTGCAAACTGATGAAGATGACAGAAGTCGAATTCAGCTAGGACATAAATAAAGGAAGGAAGTTGAGTTATACTTGAACTCGTTCACCCAGGTAGAGTTGAATTGGAATTGGAAGACAAGCTCAACATTTGACGCTATAAATACTCAATGTATTATTGCTGAAATTTGAGACGCACAAAGAATAAATTGAATCAAGTTCTGAAAGCAAAATTCCCAGATATTTGCAAGCATAAGTATTGTGAAAAGGCTACAGTTCAACTAGAAGAAACAATTCCATCTGTTTATCAGTGAGTCTAGTTGGTTGTAGTAGGAGTTTTAACATTGTATCTTTTCAACTTTAATAGAAGCAATTGTAATAGGTACATATTGTTCAAGTTAGAGTTAGCTTGAAGTCTGTAGAAGTTAGCTAGAGGCTAGTTGATACAAGAGGATTAGAGTTAGTCCTAGGATTACAAAAGAGTTTATTTTTTAAGTCCGTTTGGCTCAGAATTTTTAGTGAAGTGTTTGAGAAAATCCTACTGAGGAGTAGGTCGTGGTTTTTTCACCTTTTGAGCCAGGTGTTTTCCACGTAAAATATATGTGTCTTTACTTTACTGCTTTAATATTCCGCAAATAGTAGTAAGTAGTACACCAAGAAGAACCAGGTTCTTCTTATTAGTAGCACTCGAAAATTGGGTACTGCAGANGGTACTGCACAATTAACTTATAATATTGTGTAGTATTGAAGTCTAAAACATCAATTGGTATCAGAGCAGGTTATCCTTGAAAAGGCTAACACCTTGGAAAAGATCAAGATGAGTGCACCACCTGGGAATTGGGAAGGTCAATCAACTGCAAGGCCACCACTCTTTAATGGCCAGTACTATTCTTGGTGGAAGAATAGAATGAAGGACCACCTTATTGGAGAGGACTATGAACTCTGGGACATAGTCACTGATGGACCACTTGCAACAATGAAGAAAACTGTTGAATGTGTAGATGTACCTAAGACTAGGGCTGACTGCACGGCTGAAGATATGAAGAAATGGGAGAAGAATGCCATAAGTTTATCCCCCAACGGGTTCCNAAACTATATTAATATCACCATAAGTTTATCCCCCAACGGGTTCCACCAAAACCCTAGATTAAGAAAATTAGCTACTCATATTCATAAGAATCAATTCTAAAATAACTTGCATAATTGAACTACAAAATAATAAATAAGAGCTATAAAAATCAATGTTTGCTTCACTGAGTAGTAATCCACAAGTTTTTCTTCACTTCAATGGCCTCCTCCTGTTCAAGTTGTGTTTTTGGGTCTATTTATATGTTTGGGATAAACCCTAAACATGTAGGAGACTTCTATTCAAACCGGGAAACACTTAAAATCTTCAAAAACTCGAATTGGACCAGACCAGGGACCTGGCTTTATGGCCCAAACGCCTGGATAAAGCCAGACCAGGCCTGGCGTTATGGCTCCAACGCCTGGATAAAGCCAGGCTAGGCCTGGCCTTAAGGCTCAAACGCCTGGATAAAGCCAGTCCAGGCCTGGCCTTAAGTCTCAAACGCCCGGCTATAGCCCGGTGCACTCCTCTTCTCCTCTTGAGCGTATTTTCGACGTTTTTGCATCCATTTAGCTCGGCTTCCATCTCCAATTCACCTACACATGAAATAGACTCCATTATGCACATACAAAGTGTATTTTTATCATTAACGCACATAAAATGTAAGGCATATAACGTGTTAAACCATGAATTCTAGCCACACATCA
>ML369854.1:15528-26708 GCA_005239525.1 Nicotiana knightiana | reverse complement strand
TTAACCCCGTTGAGCCTATAATCATGTTTCTTTGGCAACCACATTACAAGCCATATTCCCTTTTGTTTGAATCGATATTATAATTGAACCTTGTCACCTCTCGTAAGCACTGGAAATGTATGAAATATGAAACAGTTAAAGTGTGGGGTGGTAGGTTGGTTTGTGAGGGGAATAATTGAAATAAGGAGAAAGGTGCACGTTTGAAAAAAAATAATAAGAGTCACTTGAAAAAGAAAAAAAAAGAAGAAAAAGAAAAAGAAATAAATGAATAATTGTGTTGTGTTAAAAGNCAGAGTATAGACGAAAGTCATAACCGAGGGTTTAGAGGTTGGATTAGAGATAACGATACCTCGGGTGCAATCTAAAGTGAACTGTATTGCGATCTAGCTAGTGTAACTTGAAAGAGTGCATCTAGTAAATTATCATAATTACTTGAGAGATATTTATGATAGGTAGAGCGTTCATGATTGAGAGAGATAGCCAATTAAACTATAAGAAATATCCGAAGAAGAATTCACCAACGGGGGAAACCATAACCGTAGACCTTTTATTATCATTGCTTACATTATATCGTTAGTTAATTGATAATTTATTATTTTGTTATTAGATTTAGTAAACATCACCNAAGAATTCACCAACGGGGGAAACCATAACCTTAGACTTTTATTATCATTGCTTACATTATATTGTTAGTTAATTGATAATTTATTATTTTGTTATTAGATTTAGTAAACATCACCAATTGATATTCAAAAGTCTTGAGAAAAGTGATTAAGTAACAGTTTAGTATTTTATAGACTCAATTGATACGTAAATTCCCTGTGGGATCGACTTCGGGCGTAATACCCCGGATTATATTTGCAACGCCCGCTTAGTCTTCTACAAGACATAGTTGAGCGTGATCAACTGTCTTAAAGGGTTATTGTGCAGACGACACATTAACCCGACTAGGTTTGACCATGATGCATGTACAATATAACAGAGTAAGGTTTATATGATGTTTTAGACTGGTACCCTCAATCGGACAACTTGAGGGGGAAAGACACGGAACCGTCGACTGCACCGCTGATCGATTAGTCTTACCGCAAATAAGCCTTTCCAAATTTAGGGGTGATATAAAATGGAAGGGCGCAAACACATATCAAGCGTTTCTATAGGATTTGTATAGGCACGAGTGGAATATGATGTTGAGCATGATTTATGCAACAATAAATGAACAATAAAAGCATGTTGTCATGTATTTTCACGTTATGAAAGTGGTAAATACAACAGTTATAATTAAAAAAGCAGTTACAAAGGAAGACAAAAAGAAACATGTCAGTTTTGATTCTGAAATGAATAAATACTTGAAAGAGATAAACAATTAATGGCACATAAAGGGGGGAAAGGGAAAGGTCGCAAGTATTAACAAAGTAAACACAAGTTCACAAAGAAGTTTGGAGAATGTAAAAGCCTAGGATAATCCCCAGCAGAGTCGCCATGCTGTCGCGCCCCTCTTTCCTCCCTTTTCGGATCGGTCAGGGTATTCGACATTATTGGGACAACTCGTTTCCTTTTGGGAAAGGGATAATGAATTGAAGAGTCGCCACCTAATGATTTTTAAGGTGCGTTAGGGCACCTACTAAAGGTTATTTACAAACACAGATTAGATAACCAGAGATAGGGTAAGGTCTTGAAAATACTTCAAGGGGAAGGTGTTAGGCACCCCTCAAAGTCCACAACTGTGGTTCCTGGCCCAAACAAACTTTGTGAACAGATATCATATAAGCAATAAACACATAGGTAAATAGATGAAGGTTTTGAGAAGACTTGCAGTACAAGCACACATATGTGCTTAAGTTTAAAGATTTAAAGTCTAAGCACATATACAAAATTCCGGAGTTTTTACAATCTAAGCACACATGTGTAAGGGATAGGGGGTCCTAGGTTGTTTATCCTATAGGATCACATCATTACAATGCTCGGTAATCACTCCTCAGAAGAGGGGTTGCATGTGGCATTAGCGCACCGGATATCATATCCATGTCTACCCTTCCCACCCATTAGTGGTTATTAAGAGAGTTTATTTAACGACCTCTATGCGTGCTGTTACCCATCCCTTCTTAATGGCCTTAGAGGAATTTAGGACCTCTAAATATGGGTAGTTTTAGACAAACTCCCTAAGGTTAAAAGGATAAAATTCTAAGCGACAGGAAAGAACAAGTAGGACTTTACAAATAAATGCGGGAAAAGCAGTTTAAAAGGCTCAGATTTACCTCCACAGATAATGCACATAAGTAGCACGTCTCAAACACAAACAAGAGGTAGTTTTATTAGACAGAATCCTAAGACAGGATATCTAAGTGAATATCAATGCACAGAAGTATGCAGCTTGTTTATAAACTCAATTGCAAGGACCTAATCAGTTTGCCTACTGATTTTAAAACATGTTAGTCTTTAGAAAGTAAACGCAATCAAAGCAGTATTCATTTTTTTTAAGAGATTGATTACCTAAGGCTTTCCGAGCGTGGGGTTGTGCGTAGTAACTACCAGAACTATTAGACAGTTCAGAGGTTGTTTTGCCTAAAACATGTTGTTCTAAATGATGTAAATCTGAGAATGCAGAGATAGTTACCAATTTCTATTAAGAGCAGACATGATAATCATATGCGCGGCTATCTTATACATTTCATGATTCAGCAGCTTAAACTAGGCGTAGTTAAGTAAATGTAGACGAAATCCTAGAGCATGGTATCTAATATGCACATATAAATACAGGATGGCTAAGACATAATTTCAGGATGCACAGGATTCCTAAAGCATGATTTCTAAAATGCACAAAGAGTTACAGGATGATTAGGACATGTTTTGAATGCACAAGAGTATTAATTTTATCACCCTAGGAGCATGATTTCTAAGTGGTAGGCATAAGCATAAATTAAGGACATGTTGTACGTTAAAGCAGTAAACATGAAAGCCTTAAAGACATGATATCTATGTTTGGCATGGTTTGAATGAACATGTTAGTCCTAAGCATGGATTCTAATGCAGATATAGGGAATGTAAAGCCTAAGGCATGATTTCTACCCAGTGGCATTGATAAGATCATATAGCTATCCCCCCATTTCACTAGCCATCCCCCAGAATTCATTTACAATACTTATCACAGACCAGCTGAATAAATTATATAAATAGATAAAGGAAAAGAAGAAGTTAAACTATAGGGAGCCTGAAAACAAGCCCAGATTCCCAGAACCTCAAGTGCCCAAATGTTTCATAGCCTTTCTCATATCCGGGTGTGTCAGAGTTCCCTAAGGACCTCAAGGGTTCCCGGGCAGTGCTCACAGCCAGATTTCATAACCATAATTGAGTAAGTGCAGTGTGAAAGGGCCATCCCCAGTGCATCAGAGTTCAGAGGGATCTCACAGGAATCCCAAGGCAGTCATACACTGGAGGGGCAGAACCTAAGGACCTAAGAGTAGAGTGAGACTGCTTGACATAGTTTTGAAAAAGAGTTTAATAGGAAATCAGTATTTGAAAGAAGGGATTCAGTTGCAGTAGTTTTATAAAATAGGAGAGTTGTTTAGCAGTAAAACAATTTTGATAGGAGTGGTGAAACCAAACGAACAACAGATCAAACACAGAGCCAAACAGGTTCAGCAATACTCAAATAACAACCCTTCACACAGGGATAATTGGGGACTGGGGACACATAATACACATATAATAAACATAAGTCTCTTGCAATTAAGGGGTAGCTAATAATGTAAATAGTGAGACATCAATTCAGGAATGCTAATTAGAATATAGTCACATAATCAGAAGTGCTTAGGGGGTTCATGGGATTGGGAGATGGCATAGTATAAGATTTCATAGCAGCAGTGAGGACATAGAAGGACTAAACATGATTGAGCATTGCATCAGGGAAACTTAGGGTAACAAATAAATAAGGCATACCAGAACTAGGCTACTAGTACACAAGCATCAAAACAGAATTGAGTCATATTGAATCAGATTGCAGGTTTATAAGAACATGCTAATCCTAAAGAGCTAAGACATAATTAGCATACGAGATGAAGCAATGATGCAAAGAGGTCAATTACATGTTGAATAGCAAAACAATAGATAGAAACAGATCAAGAACATGATAAACTGAAGCAGTAAAAGGAACATATTGGTTTTGGGACTTAAATTGAAAATCAGAACATACTAGTAAAGGGACGGTAAACACAAAGGTGAATGGGTAGGAGAGCACTATAGTTAGCCTTGGCTTGCAGCCGGCTAACTCAGAATAATAGTAAGTGACACAGAAAGAGAGCAGCAAGTTTTGAGTGTAAGAGATAGAGTTTGGACTAATGTGTTCGTCCCTCTTTAGTGTCAAGGAGAGAGAGCATATCTAGTTTGAAACTAGGTAAGATAAGGTAACAATCAAAGTCAGGCAGTGATTGGGGAATCAGAATCAATCAACATAAGATCAATATAAGTACTCCCTTCAACTAAGGAATTAACTTTGAACGGTAATAGACATTCAATAAATAATGAAAGATACCATATGACTGGAATATAACACAATAAGGAAATAATTTCAGCACAGTACCAGTATAGAACATGTAACTGAGGCTAGGTTCAGAGGATTCTAATTAAGGAAATAACATAAGATTTAATTTGACAGCATAGTCGACCATAAAATAAGGCAAGAAATAAGCTAAGGTCGGAAAATCAGCAGGGAAATCATCATAAGAGATTAGTGAAGGGTATCAATCACAGGGAATCAAGGGTTCAAATAGGAAATAGTATTGATTAGGGAGAATCAACACAAATTGTACAGAATAAACACATGATAAGCAAGGTAGAAGGCAAGAATTAGAACCCTAATAGACATGGTAAAGTAAAGATCATATAGAATTAGGGATTCAAACTGGAATATAGTACTGATAAACATAAACCTCTGAGAGTAAGCGAGGTAAGCACATAATAGGCAGAAATAGGCAGAATCAGAAACCCTAGTAAGTTAAACATGGTGAAAATCACAAAAATACTCAGATTAATCGAAGCAGATTCATGAGAATCAAACATGCAAACAGGTTTGAAAGAACAAACAGTAAAGATAAACTCAGAACCCAAAGATTAAACCAAGAAACTTGGGGTTTTCAACATAATAAAATCAGATGAAGAAAAAACTTAAACAAATCGTTTAAACATAGTGAAAATCACAGAATAACACTAAAGTCAAAAGAAGAATCATTTTTTTTAAAAGAGGTTAAGAAACACTAGTTTGAAGATGAAGAGATGCTTTAGGAAAATTGAAAAATCTTTAAGAAAACAGCAAAATAACTTGGAATATACCCAGATCTATTGCAGATCTAAGAAATCCAGTGTTAAAATTAGGTTTTCAGAGAGAGAACCCAAAGAGAGAGAGAGAGAGAGTCGGCTTAGAAACCACAGGTTCTAGCCGGAGTTGGGAGGATCTTACTCAGATGACCATGGACGGCTTGAGAATGACATGAAATCCATGGGAGGTGAGCACGGACCCCGGGGGGTGGATGAATAACCAACCGGTCCCTTGAGGACCTCAGGGATGCAAGAATCGAGCCATAGAGGCTAGGGGGTAGGGAACCACCATTGTTACCGGCGATCCAGAGAATAGAGAGGGGATTAGGGTTTGATGCAGAGAGGATTTGAGAGAGAAAGGGAAGGGGATGACGGCGGATAGAAGATGAGGGAAATGAGAGAAGTGATGGTTTGGGAGGGCTCGTTTGGATTAATTAAGGAAAGGGTAAATTCGGATCGTTGATCTGATGATCAACGGTCAGGATTGAAGTGGGGTATGGATTGGGTTGGATAAATGTAATGGGCCTGGGTGTTTGGGTCGTTTTAATCAGACTTGGGTCTGGTCTAATTAGGTTATAAGTGAAATGGAAGTGGCTATCTGTTAAATACCCCATGTAAATTAATTAAAACAATTTATAAAAAATAGTTGTTAATTATAAAAATAAATTTCATGCATAGAAAATAGTTAAGATGATTACTTAGTATTTTAAAAATACAAGTGATTAATTTCTAGATAAAAATAGTATAAAATCGTATGATTGGGCTATAATTGCAAAGTTATTGCAACTATAGCCAAAAGATACCAATTTGGCTAATTATAAAATAATTTGGTCTTAATAGGACCAAAAGTAATTAATGAAACCAAGAAATTCTTTTGAAATCATTTGTAATACAATTATATAATTATTTATTGGCAATAATATGATGGATAGATTAATACAAATATAGAAAAATATTGAAAAAATATCAATTGCTATTGATACATGATTTTGAAGCTATATATGCAAATTTAAAATATTTTGAGCAAAAATTGAGTATCAATAGCCCTCTCGCTCCAGTCTTCGACTTCCTACCCATATTCAGCGTTAGCTGAGAGGAAATTTCATCGTAGAGAGAGAATTTGACGCTCCCAGTTAACAAGTTTGCTGCCAAATACTATGGCCCTTACTTTATTGATGCTAAGATTGGAGTTGTTGCCTATAAGCTTTTCCTCCCTGCTGATGTTCTGATTCACCCTACTTTCCATGTCTCTCAACTGAAGAAATGCCATGAAGTCCCTACCACCATCAATCACCCTCTGGTATTTCGTCTCTCTAGTCCTTACTGTCCATTACCTGAAGAAGTGCTAGCAAGGAGAATGGTGAAGAGATGCAATAAAGTTGTGGTGCAAGTGCTAGTCAAATGGACAAGCATTGATGCCTCTCAAGCTATTGGGAATATGTCTCTGAGCTGCAACATCGATTTCCTTTATTCCAGTCTTGAGGACAAGATTGTGCTTCTGTAGGGGGTATCGTCGCAATATTTAGCAATAATGAATGTAATTAGTTTCATTTTGTAATACCTAGCTAAGGTGAGATGATGTGGCAATCAATTAGTTGGAAGATTCCGGAAGTTAGTTGGAGGTAGTTAGGAAGTTAGTTACAGTTAGAAAGTTAGTTACGCAGAGGGAAAGAGAAAGCATCAAATCAAGTTTCATAAATAGATTTTATTGTACACATTTGGAATTCATTCATGAAAATAATATTCTTCTTCTCCTCTAAAATCTCGGTTGCTACCCTGATCTAGCTTAACTATTCTTCGAAATTCATTGTTTCCTAAAGTTGTTCATATTCGACTGTGCATCGGAAGGGGGCGAGTTAGGTCAAGGATATATTTGACTCTAACTATTAACTGCTGACAAATTCGAATCATTTCTTTTTTCAGTTTGGGGCAAGTTTCCATCTCTTTTTTTTCTAAAAAATATATTTTGTTTTGTGATATCGACTCCGGTATCTATTTTTAAAATACATATATAAATATTACACACATATATGATGGTAATTGAAAGAAAAAAAAAGCTGTTTGGCAAGTAGTGTAGACCTCATGACCCAAAAATGTACTTGTTTACTGTCAGTTGTATAACATGGAATCTGTTCAATTTTACTGATCCTTTTGCCACAAGAAAACAAACTGAAAAAAGCAAATACATAACCAGACCAATAACACCATTCCAAGCATAAACGGAGCTTCAACAAAAAAGCCTATAGGAAATTATGCAGAGGCTCTTGTCCCTCAAATTCCTCTCTAAAATCCCCAGAAATCTGTCAAATGCAACCACAAATCCCTCACAAACTTTCCTTTCTCTAACTTCAAAGACTAACCCATGTCACCCTTCTCAGCAACAACAATTTTTCTCTGCTTTTTCACACGCAAACACACACTCATTTAGGCTACAAAATGTGAAATTTTCACACGGGGTTTTCTCAAACCCACTTTTCTCAAAGCAGCTGTTAACAAACAGAATTTTCAGAGGTGATCCGAGCAAGGATTTGGTTAACCGTACAGTTGGGATTCTGAGGACTCAGTTTGGAAAAAGAAATTTTCACTCCAATTACTCATTTGGTTCCTCTCGCCGCGGCTGGTACTCTACTATTCTCCCCCTTTTAGCAGCTTTAATATATTTATCAAATTATTTGATGTTCACCATTTCATTGAAATAAATTGCTACAGAAATCATATACATTATGCTCTATTCATGCCCATTTTGTTCTAATGTTAAGTATTTTGTTTTTAAGGCAAAACTCTAAAACTAGTTTTTTTACCTTTTAATTTCACAATTATCTTTGCACTGACATATGTTTTCCTGTTTTGACTAATTAAGTTTATTTGTTTGTTATTGAGATAGTATAGTGAATAAAGTCTTACTCTTTACTTTGAGACGAGGAGTTGCTGTTGCGGACTGATAGATAAGTTGTACCCGAGTTTCGTTTTGCTGAACTTTTTGGGGCTTTAGCAGGAAAATAGAATGATAAGGTGTGATCTTTAGGGCCTTGGTCCCTTTGGATATAGGAAACTTGAACGTAGTTGTGGTTCCTTCAGTTTTTGTTGATCTTTTAATAGTTGGGGAAGAATTAGGAGTTGATTAAAATTGGGATATTCATTGAATTTAGAATGTAGCTTTGAACTTTAGTCCTTTGCATTTTGTATTTGTTGTCTATATGAAGCAGTGATGATTCATATAGTCGATCCCAATTGTTTGGGCCTTTGGTTTAGTTGTTGTTGTTGTTATTGTAGCTTCAAGGGTGTCGGAAACAACCTCTATACTTTCCAGGATAGGGGTAAGGCTTGCTTACAAACTACCTTCCCCGGACCCCGCTGGGTTGTTGTTGTTGTGGCTGTTGTTGTCTTTTGCAATTGCACCCTATATATTATTTTCAGATTTACACCCTAATCTCTTCATTTTTTTGTTAAGTTCTTTTGCACCATAATGTATGCTCACACTATTTTTTCCTCTAATCTACCATTGATATTACGTTTACATATTTCTAATTAATTGGGTCCAGTTTTCCTTTAGCGATTGTGAGATCAATCCAAGGGCAAACTGTTTTTGTAACTTCAACTTGGTCTTGCTAAGAATTTGGTTTCATCTTTATACTTTCATGTTTGTTAGGTACATTTTGTGAGTTGAGAGTTCTATTTACCTCCACTCATCGTGCATTCACAAGGTTTGGGATTTTCTTTTCCTTTCTTAGGTCTCATGTGTATAGTTGGTGGGAAATAATAAAAAAATTCAACCTCATGTATGTGATGTTAGGTCACAGAAGCACCTAACCCCGTCGCCTAATGGTTAATGAAGTTGGTGCAAATATTAGAGATTAGGGTTCAAATCCTAACAGAGAAAAAACACTAGGTATTTTCTTATCTGACTAAGCCTTCGTGGGCCTAGTTACTCGTCGTCAAGGCCCGCAAAAGCTGGCCCAGACACCATCATTATCAAAAAGAAAAAAAGGTCTAACGAAGTTTGAATTATATATTTTGATTTTGTCTCATATGAGGTGCAATTGATCATAAAATTATGACATGGCATATCTTCATGTGAAATTTAACCTAATCTCATGTGCAGGCCTAAAACTTTAGGCTAGGAATCATAAACGGGACATACATTAGGCCTGCAGTTCACTCAGCTCATGATTTTGCAAAAATACCTAGAGATTATGGGATTGATCATAATAAATAAAAGAAACAGGTGTAAATAATGATAGGGTGTATGCTTTAAAGCAGCAAGTGCAAAGATCTCTGGGATCTCTGGTTGATTTGATTTTTAAGAATAGCACTGCTGATGATAGAAGTAGAGCTTTAGATGTTTCTTGAGCTTCTGGTGCTGTTATGTACATCAGTAAGATAAATATTGCTCTGTGAAAAATTTAAGAAAAAAAGGAGCTACTGTACTTTCTTGTCTGTTCGGAAAAACTTGACCCACTTCCTCAAACTGACAAAAAATATGCCTTTCAACCGTTTTAACTAATACTCCTATAAACTAATTTTGCTGATAAAAAAGCTAATATAAAGTAATGTTACTTTATATCTTAAAGTTAATTTGACATAGTCTTCGGGAACTATCGTACTTTTTTCTTTGCACATACAAACCGATTATTTAAATAGTTATTTTCCTATATTAGTAATCTATTCGAACGTTTTACTCTTAGTCTCCACCAAGGTGGAGGTATGCCATTTTTGATGGGATGAAGTGAGCTGTATTTAATTGACACTGACCTGCAATAACTAGTGAGTTGTGACAGCTAGAAGTTTGTAATCATTTAAACTGTTACTAACATTTTCAGTTTTCTGATGGGAGAAATGGCGACAATCTGTATAATGTCATTCCATTGCTCTTAGTCAACTTCATACGTTTTCTATTTTCTAATTTATGACATCTTTTTGATAAGGAATGTTATGACATCTTTAATGGAATGAATTGATAAGTATTTAGTTGACACTGATATGTAGTGACTAGTGAGTTGTGCCAGCTAGGAGTTCGTCATGTTTCACCTGTTTCTTGTATTTCAAAATTATGGCAGGATAAAAGGCAATGTTTGTGATGCCATTCCCTTGCCTTTAGTCCAACTTCATACGTTTTCTATCTTCTAAGTCATGGGCATTTCCAATTTGTAGGCAATCAGGTTTTGGGAGGTTTTCTACTGATGGAGTGGTGTTAGGCATAATCTCAGCTAATTTAGCTGTGTTTTTGTTATGGCGCGCTGCTGATAATAGGTTCATGATAAGGAACTTCATGGTAAGTCACTAAGATAATTTATCTTTTTGATGCAATTGACAGCTAAGACATTGTTTTCCAACTAGATTAACTTATTTTTTTTGTATCTGCTGCTCAGATTTCAGTGGACAATGTTACAAGTGGACGGGTTCACACATTGATAACATCTGCTTTTAGTCACATTGATCCTTGGCATCTTATCTCTAACATGGTTGGATTCTACTTCTTTGGAACAAGTGTAAGGTCACCTATCTTTCTACTTCTATATCATGTCTAAGCTTTATATCTTCGTAGGTAATTCAGTAACCTCATTGAAAATTCTTGATGTTGAAATCTAGCAACTAATGGAATTGTATACTGTTTTTCTTTCGGAAGGAAGGGTCTTAAAAATATTTCCTAGCAAGAAACATTATCTCTGGCATTAATGGGTATATGGCCAAGCTCAAACGTATAATGTTTCAGTGACCTGTCTGAGCACTTGCTGACTTTGGGCTAATGAATGGAAGAGTGGTAAACTTGATGCATACTGATCTGATAAAAAAATTCATTACTTTTTGTTTTTTTTCCCTCTAAGCAATCTCAGTTTTAAAAGTGATGGTATTTGTGTTGGGGGGGGAGG
>ML369854.1:2208-15160 GCA_005239525.1 Nicotiana knightiana | reverse complement strand
GGGGGGGGTGAGGAATTGACATTAGATAGAACCAAATAACTGAAATGGGTGGGATTGAGTGCTGAGAAGGTTAGTATCCTCCCTTGTGATATATAAACTTTGAACTGACTTATTTTAGATGGGATAAATGCATTAGCAAGCTTCTTGAATGACCCGCAGATCTTCGTCTTTACTTCTGATTATTTTATACCATTATTCTTCATACAGACTGCAGCCCTTATCTTGGAAAAGTGGAAGAGCTACTTTTGTCAGAAATGATGCATTAGATGGTTACACCTTTAGGATCACAGTCAATATTAAGTGAGAAGATAACTAGTGCAGTACTTGTGGAAATGATCCAGTTTTATCTGTCAACTTAGTTAAAGGGACATGGCTTGATGCTAAGCCATTTGGCCCGATGTGACAATTTGTCTTGGTTATTTATACCTTTTTAGTATAAGGGTAATTGATTAATGACTTAATTAATATTAAGCAATTACTTCATTGGCATATTGTAAATTAGGCATTTTCCTTAACAATATGCCATAATAAGTGGAATTAACATCTTAGAGAGATGACCAAGAAAATTTGTTATAACCTAAAAGGAAACTCTTGCATTATAAGTGCACACTTTGACATCTCTTTTCACTGACTAATATTTTCTTTTTCCAATTTCTTTCTATTGGCAGATCGGTAGTACTTTTGGGCCTCAATTTCTTCTGAAGCTGTATCTATCTGGAGCAGTTGTTGGCTCTGTGTTTTACGTGGTATATCATGCCTTTATAGCTCCATCATTACAGGTAATCTTGGCGCAGCAACCTTATTATATCTAGTTGTTCCCATAGCCAAGAAGTTGATGAAATGTTTTACCTGCCTACTAAATGATGATTAAATCCTCAGTCCAATTGATATTTTTTGGTAATACCCAAGATCAGCCGTATATATGCAAAATTCATGGTTAATATTTTAAAGAAGTCGGTGGTTTACACTTTATATCTGAAACATGAAAAGCACAACAAAGTGAAGCCGGAAATCTCAATCATTTAACCTATTAATGGTTCAGAAGAATCCAGGAACCACTGGGGCAGTTAGAAAGCTACATGAAAAGTGATTAAATATGGTAGTGGAAAAATTAGGATATACTGTACTGGAGTTTGTTGTGGTACTTGTGTACGGGCTTATAGTGTAATTATAGGTTGCTTCTGTTTTTCAGTTGGCTTGCGTATGTTTTTGGATTTACTTATTATTCCACTAGTACCTATAAAATATGCCAGTCAAATTTACATAATAAAAGCTCTTTGTCAAGATAATTATGTGACATGAATTAATGGAGAGAATATAATGTCACTACCTCTTTGGTTGTAAAAGTTGTTCATGGCCGTTTCTTTTCTTTGGTAGGGACAAAGAAGACAAATGCTGGGCATGAATCCATCGCAAGTTCCGGGATTGGTAAATTCATGTCTTACGTATTCTTGATCTTTGCTAGCTCTTCCTTTTCCTTCTCCAGTTTCAATTTCTTGTGTTACCATGTTAACAATTTATGGGACTCCAAAGGATCTGAAATAGGATTGTCATTTTTATCTCATCTTTAGTGAAGATTATCAAGTTTTCTTTAACATGGTACTTTGTCTTCTTCAAATTCAGTAGTTAAGCATCTTTTTTTGCATGACTTGGTACTGTTTGCTGTGGTAGTTGGACTAATAGATATGCTCTGGAGAAAAGAGTTGGAGTAATGTCATACTATAAGCCACTCCAATTCTATACGTTTGGTCTCGATCTTTATAATTAGTGAACATTACTTTTGGAAGGTTATCAGTTATCAGACCATGGTTTCCTATATTGCCATAAGTTTCATTTTTGTTAGCCCCTTGTAACTATATGTGATTGTTTTCAAATAGCAATCCTATATTGGACTATATGTGATTGTTATAACCCCTTGTAAGTCCCAGTGAAACCCAAAAATGATGTTATCTTTCTTAGGTCTTGTTCTATGGATTGCTATTTGAATCCCTATGCAGTCTTACTCAGCGTGTGGGATCTTGGAAATAATTCCAGCTTCTAAACAACATGGTTCTTACCTTCTTGGTTTGGTTTCTTATCCTTTGCATGGAGAAAACTTAACCACGACTTCTTTTTTTCTCCTTGATTAATACTCAAAGCATCATGTATTCTTAACACTTTGCCTTGACTTCTGTTAGGGTGCAAGTGGGGCTGTAAATGCAGTGATGCTGCTTGATATTTTCCTGTTCCCGAAAAAGACTCTCTATCTTGATTTTATTATTCCCGTTCCAGCAATCTTACTGGTATGTAGTTGTGTATTTGTTTTTAGATGAAAGTTTCCAAAGTTAAATTTGGCTAATATTTTGTCCTAATCTTCAGGGAATCTTCCTCATTGGAAAAGATGTCTTAAGAATATTGGAGGTATGATCTTCTAGCTCTATATCGGCTTTTGTTGTTTTAGTTGTTCAACTTTATCATGGAATGAAGTTACCATTGACCACCATGCTCTGAATTCGTACTTCCTTCCACGAGGCTCAGTTGCTAATGAAAATAAAAACCAAAATGTTAGTAAAGTTTACTTCCTTGTTCTGTTCTAGTGTTCTACCATTTACACGCCTGCTGTATTTAAGTTTGCTAGATTCTCCCCTGCTTTATTTACGTGATCAGAATATTTAGTAAAGCATGCAGTTACATGGTCTGTTGTAAAGGGTAGTACGACTTCTCCAACTCGACCCTTATGCTGATTCTCTGTGTTGGTTGAGGGAATGAACTAAAAAAATCAGATAGCCCAATACCTACTATTAGGATCTGTCTCATGTTCCAGATTGAGATCTTTGCCTTAGAGCCAATTCTACCATTGGAGCCTTAATCCTATCTCAACTTAATCTTTAGCTTTGCCAGAAAAGAGTTTAAACATTCTGTTAGTCTTGTTACAACTTGTTTGATATGTGTAACGACTCGTACTTTTCACCACTTGACTTCAGGGTGACACTCGAGTCTCAGGATCTGCTCATTTGGGCGGGGCTGTCTCGGCTGCCATAGCATGGGCTCGAGTAAGAAGGGGAAGGTTCTAAAGTCTCATTGCTTTGTCCTTATAAATGTAACTTCGGCGGATATAACTGAACAATGTAGTTAGGATATATAGTACCAAATTGCAGTTAGGATGTATTCCTTCCCACCCTTGAGTTATTGTTTTCTTCTAGGGTGAAGTACCAAGACATGTCCCCTTAAATAGCAGCAATTGTCACATTCCAAAATTCATGGATATTATCACTGCAATTTGCAGCCTGCAAGTGTGATGCTGCTGACCAATTAGGTGCTGGTTTGCTTCTTCTTCAGTGGTAACAATGGCATTTAAAAATTACAACTTAAAGTGAGAATACATACTACTTCCTGTTTGGATGGGCTTATTTTAAGTGACTTTTAACCATAAACCATAAATTAGGAATTCTAGCTTTTGCCTTCTTCGTTTTTAATTTTTTTGTGGCGTGGGAGGGGGGTCATTTTAGCTTAAAAACAAGTGCTTAAAAATACTTTTTTACTTTATCAAACACTATAAAATGGCTTAAAAGCTATTTTGGCTTAAAAATATTTAAAATAAGTCAATCCAAACGTGCTTTTAACCACTATTTAGTGAAAACTCATAATAGTCGCACTCGTTGACATTTGTCCCTCAATGGATGGACCTCTTTCAACTTAACCTCCATATGTTATGCCATAAAACACTTTTGACCCAAAAAAAAAGGGACTTACTTCTTATTCTAGGAGTTAGCAGGGCTGAAAGAGTCCTCTTTCTGCCTATGTATTCGATTTTCTACTATTAAGTAGCACTTTTTCGATTCAATCATTATTTACAAGATCTCATTATTGGATAGGTAAACTTCTTGGTAGGACATATCATGAAATTTTGAGGTCACATTCATTTTTGGATCAATTTTTTTCGGGTTTAATATGACCAAGTCCTATATTGATGAGGACGAGCTTTTTTTTTTACGACTTATTCACCCATCTAGATCAAAAATATTTGAAATTCATATTATGCGAAGAGATATTAATTTTGCTAAGTATTTCGTAATTTTCCCAAAAAAATTGGCTCGAAAAGTATGGGGTTTGGTTAAAAAATTTGGAAGTGCTTTTGCAAAAATTAAACAAAAAACTGTTGTTTCAACAAAAAGTCAGGAAAAAACACTAGTTTAAATTTGGATCTGCTTTGGTTTAAGCCTTATTTCTCCTTCTTTTTATGATGATTTATATTTATTGACCACTAACAACTTAAGAGGCCTCCGTAGCATAGTGGTAGTGCGTTCGCTTCGTAAGCGAAAGGTCGCGAGTTCGATCCCCGCCGGGGGCTGTTGTTTTTATCAATTGCTTATCCATAGCGCATGCACTACTAAAGTACTTTTTTTTTTGTGGTCACCTTATAAAAAGTAGACAAAATTACAGAATAATGCACTCCATAAGTTGATCTTATACTTTTTTAGCCCAGTTACAAGTTTGCAAATGTGTAGCCACATATCAATAAGATCTTTTCTTTTTTTATTCCCTCTAATTATAACAAACCTCATTTATTCCTACCTACCTCTATTGTAGCTCTCTCCTCATTTTTCACCCATAAATATTTAATTAAAAATAAAAAAGAATCATATGCAAAAAAAACTGAAAACAAAAATCAGTTCCCCATTTTTAGTGTAACCATTGATAGAGACACTCAGTCAACACTCATTCATGCCTTCTTCCATAACCAATACTTCTCTGAATTATTTTTTTTTTTTTGATTTTGTATATCTTCATGTTTATACATACCTATCACAACTATAAACGCAAAAACAGATGCGAGAAACCTAAAATCTCATCTCCTTTAATTCTAATCTTGTTAAATTTCGATTATAATTTTGTGAGAAATTTGGAGTGGGTATTATTTGAACTTATTAGAAATAGTCTAATTAGGTTGTATACAAAGTTTGAAGTTATTTGCTGGAGATTTGGACTAGTTTTATACAAGAATTGCAAGTGAAAGCCGTACAAAAATTTCGTCAGAGGTGCTTATACACTTTTATACAATGTTATACACTTTTATACAAAGAGGTACATTATGTATATAGTTGTATAAAAGTGTATAAAGATATATAATCACAGAGTGAAAATATTCTTGATACACTATGTATATAGGTGTATAAGAAGAATGAGAAGAAGAAGAAGAAGAAGAAGAAGAAGAAAATGCGAGAAATTCACCAAATACCTTTAAATAATGTATCAACCTTGTATATAATAGTGTATAAGTGGTGTTTATACACTATTTAACAATATTATACAAAATGAATCTTATCAATGGAGCTTCACGTGTCATCCTCTGAAATTTAACTCAAATATAGCCTAAATCTACTCCAAATCACTTGAAATTTAAGTTTTGAACTCATCTTGATTATTCCAATCAATTGGGACAACACCCATTCCAAACAACTAACAATCGAAAAACTCAATTTCTAAAATCGAATCTTCGAACCACCTGTAATGGTGACTTTTATTTTTCAAATCCTTAGTTATCCATTGGAATCCAGAAACGAATTGAAGGAGAATAACAATAGTAGAGAAATTTTGTGATGCAACCGCTGACACGGGAAGAAGAAGGCTGTAGAGAAAAACCTATAGTCAAACTGAGAATCGCAGCCGAAGTTTCATTGTACCCTCCAGCTGTTGGCTCCATGCGGGAGAAGCATGAGTGCAATTTGATCTTGTGGTGTATTCGTTTGTATTAGTAGGGCCCGCAACTTTGTTTGGTCTTCCTCTTTCCTTCGGCCCATCTTTCAAAGCTAGCAAAAAGTTCGAGCCTTCGGGATCTCTTTTGAACGGCGGTCGGTCAGTCCTTTTCTTCTGTTGATGCTGAGACTGATGCTTTGATTGTCTCCCATATCATTCGATAATAAAGATCCACTACTTGCCTTGCGTTAGTTAATCAAAGGTCCAACTGATCACCACGCCTATATTGTAAATATGCGGTTACGAATAATCTAGCCAAAGTAATAGGAATTAAGGTGCTTGTTGAGTAAGGCCAGCTTTCGAGCCCAAGCCCCTTTACTAGGTTGGGCGCTTGAGCGCATCTTTCTCATATCGATCAAGGCTTTCCTTGAGTTTGAAATAAGGGGCAAGAATTAAGGGCGTAGCAGCTGCGTGACTTTCCATATATAGAAAAAGAAATAGAAAGAGATAGACTAGAAACGACATATGTTATGTCAATGACACCAAAGGGATATTAAATGAATGGAATTGAGATATGGATGGAATATAATGAAATATAATCTTCTTGAAGTTCTTGTGAAATGGTCTCTGTCATTCGCTTTCCCTTCCATTCTTCCCCTCTTCTCTGACGCCGCCGCATATGTAGAAAAAGAAGGAGCGAAGAAGGAAGAACAACTGTTCGTCAAGTGCAGGAATTGCTGTCAAAGGGGCGGGAGAGTCTCGGTCCGTGTTCAACCAGGTAGTTCCCAATGCTTGGCACTTTCCATACTTCATGGGTGCAACATCAACAAATTCGCTCATGATCAAGTTATGTGCTAGCCTTCCCTACTATCGACCTATCCACTTTCAGAGCTCTCCAGAGTGATAATCGATTTCGACAGTTAACTTCGGGACATGTAATTTCATGAAAGAGGTTAGAGAGATAGGTCGAATGTTTCCGTGAGCAGTAAGCAACAGATCACCCAAATTATGGTCTCATTCTTCCCTTCCCTTGATTCACGATCGTTGCAGCTTAATTAATCCCCCATGTGTCGAGACCTGAACCGTGGTGGTGGCGCCGTTATGCCCCTTAATGAATCGAATGGTCCTTCGACCTTCGTTTGATTCCGACGGCCAGCATAGATCTCATGAGACCCGCCCACTATTACTAGGAAAAAAGCCCTGCCCTTCCTTCGCTACTAGGAAAGTAAGCAACTTCTATTAGCACCGTTTGATCTCCCAGAAGCGGAAGCTTAATCAGTTGCAGGCTATAATGTAGAATATGTGCGGGATGCGGGCTTCCCTCTTTCCTTGGCTCTGGTCGCTCGTCCCCCGCATACAGAGTCAAATAAGAGCTTCCACACAAAAATGCTAATTATTGTAGGAATGGCTTTATCCTATCAGCGGCTACTGCTGTTTTACCGGTCTGTCTGTCCCCAATAATGAAAAATTCTCGGGTAAGGTCCGATCAAAAATAGGATAAATAATGGAAAAAGTCCCTCTCCGATAATAGGACTTGGGGAACGAATAAAAAAGGGATGAGCTAACTGGTGAAAAGTAATTTTCAGGTTATGTACAATCTGGCTACACTGGCTAATGACTTCAAATGTGGGCCATTTTCTGATGGGTTGTTGGGCCAAGTGACAAGGGACGCAATTCTCCCTAAAAAGTACCTTAGCCCCAAGTTGATGTTATTGCAACTACTGCCAATTCTTTTAGACTTTTCTTGGATATAGACATAGATGCAATCTTATGATTTTTAATGTTCAACTTTTAAGATTTTTAGCACTGTATTTTTGAACTTATGATTTTTATCAGATTGATCTTATGAGTTTAGATATATCATTAGTTACAATATTAGTAAATTTTTACATTATGTTCAGAAGAATTCGACTCCATTATTCTATATAGGGGTGTACAAACCAAACCGGAAAACCGCACCAAACCAAAAAATCAAACCAAACCGATTGAAAAACCCGCTTAAGTTTGGTTTGATTTGATTTGGTATCGAGTAAAAAATTCCGAACCAAACCGACATATAAGTATATAAATTTATAATATACTTTAATGGATTTTTATAGAATTTTCTTTTTTTAAAAATCACTAGAAATATTTGCGGTTCTCTTATGGGATATAATATTTAGTTAAATATGAAGTGTTTCACTTTTATTAACTTTAAATAATGGGTTGTATGATTATTTCCTCATCAAGTGTTACTGAAATACATCAATCTCTTTGTTCTTTCATATTCATATGTCAAGAACAATTAAATTCTTATATCTTTTTCGAATTTTTAGTGGTATTCGATAATTTAAAATTAAATAGAACATATCATTATTTAGGTATCATGTTGATTTTTTTATGTTTAATTATTAAATTCAGTTAACCTAGAAAGTGTACATCAACGAAAAGTTATAGTCAGATGACTAAAAAACTATCATGTATTACAAAAAAAATGTTCCCATAAGAATATTTTAATAGATCATATGTTTGTCAATTTTTTTTATTTTTTACTAAACATATATTTACTAATAAAAAAATTTAATAAAGTAAGATTAAAATAATATTCATGTAACAAAAAAATCCGAAAAATCGAAAATCTGAAAAACTGAACCAATCCAAACCGATATAGTTAATTTGATTTGATTTAATTTTGATAAAAATCGAATCAACCCGATCCATATACACCCATAATTCTACATCCGCCGCTGAGTCCAACACAGTCGAACACGGTGACATGACAAAGCAGAGACAATATTTTATCTTTTGAGGCCACGTCTTAATTGAAAAGCAAGTTATTAATAGTGTTGCCGTCGAAAAAAACTGGGGGCTGTATAAATCATCATGATTTATAGCTACACGAATATGTATGACTTCTTTTAGATCATACGTTTTAAAATTTTTTATTTATTAAACTCCGTATCCAATCAAATATCATCACATAAGATAAGACGAAAAAAGTATTGTATAAGACAAAGTAACATATTAAATTTTGAGCTTAGTTAAACAAAACCACATAATATAAAGCGCAGCGCGGGTAGTAGTTAGTACCCTATTCTACAAGCTACACAAGAGCAAGGTCCCAAATATCTTATTGGTTAATTATATTTGAATTTTTCAAAGATGTAACACTTGGAGAGAAATTTTCAGCAAATTTACTTTACTTATTCTCCTTATTAACAGATTTCTTGAAATTGAAAAAAAAAAAAAACTCGAAGCTAACTGCACAAAGATAAGAAATCATGACCTCAAAGATTAATAAAATATGCACTAACAAGGTAATCTAACGTAATTGTTAATACCACATTTTACTCTTATTAATCATTTAACCTAGCTTATATGGTTTATTTTTTTATTTATTTTTAATTATGTGGTTTAGTTGGCTAACATAAACCTTATCTTTTTCTTTTAGGGTGTGTTTGGTATAACAGAAAATATTTTCCCTGAAAAATTTTCTTGGAAAACAAATAGTAATTTTATTCATTTTTCGGTGTTTGATAGACAAATTAAGGAAAATAACTTTTTAAGAGTATTTATAAATAATTTAGATATAATAAACATGAAGCCGTAAACTTTCGAACCAACGACCTTCCGAACCCACAAATTTCATAAACTTCCGAACCGCTAAACTTTCGAAACCGCGTAATTTCGAACCCGTAAACTTCCAAACACATAAACCTCCGAACTCATAACTTTGGAACTTGTAAAATTTTGAACCTTAAAACCGAAAAATAAAAAAATTAAAACTGAAAAATATATTAAAAAAATATTTTTTCCGAGGGGTGAGGGGACAGAAAAACGAAAATAACAGAAACTTGAAATTATAAAAAAAAAGTTTTAAAAAAATTGTGCGGGAAAGGGAAGGAGGGGAGGAGTTGGAGGGGTAGTAACGGAAAAACTGAAATTTGAAAAGAAAAAAACCTTTTTGGAGAGAGAGGGGTTGGGGTGGGTTGGTGAGAGTGAGGAAGGATGAGAAGGAATTTTGGAAAATATTTTCCTTCAATTGAAAGAAAATGAATGAATTCATAAGAAAAATATTTTCCAAAATATTTAAACCAATCAAACATGAGAAAATTAAAAAATATTTTCCATCGTACCAAACATACCTTAATCTATTAAATGATGTGGAGAGTGAACAAACAGAGAAGACTAGGAAGATAGTAGCTAATATATTTATTGGCTGAGTACCAATTAAAAGCGACTCTTTTAATTTTCTCGAGCGCCAAGTTAAGATTGCATCCACGATCAGTGTCTGCTGTTCCTGGGGTAGTCCCTAAAATCTTAATTAATTTCTTCTAGTTTCTAAATTCTTTGAAGGCTTGCTTCTATTCGGACTTCAATAGCAACCGGGCTCATGGAACTAGATGCCTGAAGAAACCATTTAATATTGTTTAAGTATTTAGAAGATAATTTTTTATATTTAGTGGCTTACCTTTACAATTGTACATGGCAATTTCTTTTCAGAAATTGCTGAGAACTAAACTACTTGCCTAACAAACTTCTTAAATAATTAGATTTATTTGAGAAAATAAAGGAATAACAAAATCCTAACTACTAGCTAATGAAGTTGTCAAAGCAGTAAACTAGTAGGTAGTTAACTTATGGTCTAATAAAAAGAAGTTTTAACGCGTACGTACATTGACGGAGTCGGAATTTTCGTTAAGGAGTGTCAAAATATACAAAAGTATACATACCACGAAATTAAGGGGAGTCAATACATAGTATATATGCATATAATATTTTTTTTACCTACTTACATAGTGTATTTTTCCCGTAAAAAGATGTCCAATAAGGTGGCTCCGCCACTGCGTAACACCCAGAAAGTGATCTATCCGTCTGACAGACTGAGCCTCAATTTCCGCCTTACCCAAACCAAACCTCGTAGCGGGGCAAAAGGAAGAAATCGAACCAATGTCTCCACTCCAACCAAAGAAAAAAAGAAGATACAAATCTAAATAATCATTTAAGATATTTATTTTTTAAATAAAATTGTCAGCGAAATAATATTGAAGTTATGCAGATAGTTAATGAGATTAAATTGTCTAAACAAAATATCAAGAGATATATAAAATGTGTAACTGTATTTCTGTATCTCATGGGGATAAAAAATGTAACAGTACCATGTTTGCTGTTAAGTCAGCAGTTACAAGAATAGTGATCAGTATCTTCTCGTAAACGAAACCCTTCGGCCTGATCATAGCTCCGTGTTAGAAATCATGTCTAAGCTATGTGCTGATGGCGTTAATGTTGTAGCGCAGTTGGATGGAAATATAGTTGAGAGCCTGAAGAATAAGGCACTGTAGTCTTGTCTGATACATTATTTTGGGAGTCTTGTGTTCCAATTGAGAAGGTATTAGGCTCAGAATAATAATAGGAATGAAAGAGTATAGGGTTATTTAAAAAAGAAGATTGATTACTCTCTTGGTTTTCTTGCTCATTTGTAGTAGTAATTTCCTTGGATATTTCTCTCAAACTAGAATCTAAATACTGATCATCTATTTGATGGAATTGATTGAAGGATTTTGGTGGTATTTGCAATGGTGGAAGTTCATCTATTTCTTTTTTAGTAGCATTAAGTAACCAATCTACAACTTTACTAGGTTGACCTAATCCAAGCCTATCTTGAAGATCATATAATTGAATTGCAGAATTCACTGAAAGTCTAATTCTTCTGTCTCTTAATCCTCTTATAGTGCTGACCTTACTATGCCTATCTTTACCTCCAAATGAACGCGAAACGCGCACGATTCTTGGATTGTTAAAGCTTGTCCATGAATGCTGCCTTGAACTAGATGGAGTTCTTGAAAATTGGCCATAGTTGGTGCTTTCTTGCTTCGTCTGATCGACATTTTTCTTGCTTGAATTCATGATTATTTTGCTCTAATATTCTTAATATCAACCTGCAGAAAATCAATAAATATTACAAGAAAAGTAAGCAGGATGGTATAAATATTTTGCCTGATAGAAATAAGTTTTTTGATTGCAAGAAAGGTTCTTTTACTTCAGCTGCAACTATGCTTCAATTCAAAATGAATATTATAAGGAGATAGTAAGTGGTTAGGAGAAGGGTGTACGGATTTTAGTGTATGCTCCGACAAGATAATTAACAAAACAATATAAAAAAATAATTCTCAATATTGTGTTGACACAAAAGTCAGCTCGATAAGTTGATTCTATTCTGCTACTAGGGTTTCAAACCTTCCCAGGCTCTAGAATTTATAAATACCTTTACACTCGAGAGTTATTAGGAAAATAAGATTTCAGGGTGTTCATGCAATCTTGAAGGTTCCATCTATAATATTAGATAGGGGCGGTATTTTAAGCCCAAACTCCACCTGTCTAAAGTTGGGCTGGTCGTTGACTGGCCCATTTGAACTCAATTCATCTTGACCTAACCAATTTCAACTATCTAAAGTTGGGCTGACTTTAATTCAAATTGATCTACGAGTAACTTTGTTAAAATATCTTTAAAATAATTTTTTTTTGGTTTGATATATTATATATGACCATAACAAAAGAAAAAAGTCTTATTCGATAATTAAACAATACATAAGAAAATAATACACATAAATTAAAGCTTGGTAAGAGTTGGGTGAGTGGGGCTATGACCCAAATTTTAAGCCAACTTGACCCAACCCATCTCAATTGACTCGTCCATTTATCAACTCAGCCCATATTGACCCTCAAAATCAGCCTAACCCGCCCATTTGACACAGCTAGAGGGAATCAATCCCTGGTGAGATATACGTGATAGGCTTAAAAGAATCTAATTAGAAAAATATTTAACTATATAACGGATGTGTTTGGTATAACGAAAAATATTTTCTTGGAAAACAAGTAGTAATCTTATTCATTTTCCGATGTTCGATACGTAAATTAAGGAAAATAACTTCTCAAGAGTATTCATAAATAA
Organism: Nicotiana knightiana; assembly: GCA_005239525.1. Taxonomy (NCBI): domain Eukaryota; kingdom Viridiplantae; phylum Streptophyta; class Magnoliopsida; order Solanales; family Solanaceae; genus Nicotiana; species Nicotiana knightiana. The sequence goes on along the minus strand of ML369854.1, from coordinate 2,553 downwards.
TTTAGATACAATAAACATGAAGCCATAAATTTTCGAACTCACAAATTTCATAAACTTCCGAACCACTAAACTTTCGAAACCGCAAAATTTCGAACCCGTAAACTTAATAATTTCAAAACCCATAAATTTCCAAACACATAAACCTCGGAACTTGTAACTTGAAACTTGTCAAATTTCAAACCTGTAAACCGAAAGATGAAAAACTAAAACAGAAAATATATAAAAAAAAATTGGGTGGGGGGTAGGGTATGGAGTAGTGGGGTGGGGTGGAGTGGTGCACAAAAATAAAAAACAAAAATTTAAAAATTACAAAGAAAAAACTTTTTGTTGTGCGGGGGTCCGGAT
>MDKJ01330803.1:0-25409 GCA_005239525.1 Nicotiana knightiana | reverse complement strand
TAGCTTCAGTGAAGGTTCAGTGGAGAGGACAGTCGGTGGAGGATGCCACCTGGGAGACCGAGCTGGGAGAACGAACGTTTGTTTAAGAGGGGGAGAATGTAACGACCCTGCCGGTCGTTCTGTGTGATTAGCCCTGTTTCCCGCATTTGCGCTTTATCATATATTTCTTAGCCTGTATATGTTGTGTTGGTTCGGTTGGTTTGGGTTTGGAGTGGTCGTGGTGAGAGCAGAGACACTTAGTCTAAAGTAGCTTAATAGTTGAAAAGTCAAACTGGGAGTTGACTTATTGGTAAACGACCTCGGAATGCAAATTTTATGGCTCGGATAGCTTCGTTAGGTGATTTGTGACTTAGGAGTGTGTGAGGAATGAAGTTTTGATGTCCGGTGTAGAATTAGGCTTGAATTGGCGAAAGTTAGTTTTTGGCGATTTTCGATCGGCAGCGGAAAATAGGCTATAGGGGTCAGAATGGAATTTTGACAGTTGGAGCAAGTTCGTAATGTCATTTTGGATATGTGTGCAAATTTTCAAGTCAATCGGGTGTGTTTTAGTTGGTTTCGGCATCATTGGCGAAATTTAGAAGTTCTAAAGTTCATAGGTTTGAATTTGATGTAATTTTAGTGTTTTTGTGTTGTTTTTGGTGTTTCGAAGGCTCGACTAAGTTTGAATGATGCTATGGGGTGTGTTGGTATGTTTGGTTGGGGCCCTGAGGGGCTCGGGATTGATTTCGGATGGTTAGTGGGGGTTTGGACTTAGGAAATTTGCAGCAAGTAGCTGCTGGTGTGAATCTTCTGGTGTGGCCGCACTTGCGGATGGGAAGCCGCATGTGCGATGCCGCAGGTGCGAAGGTACATGCGCAGGAGCGAAAAGAAGCTAGGCAGGAGGAGTCCGCAGGTGCGAAGAATTGGGTGGAAAAAGGGATCGCAGGTGCGAGAATTGGACTGTTAGTGGGATTTTGCAAGTGCGTACCTGGGACCGCAGGTGCGGGTCCGCAGGTGCCAGAAATTGTACACAGTTGCGGATTAACTGGACAGAACAGTATAAAAAGGTGCCTCCGCGGATATTTTGGCATTTCCTCCATTGTTGCATGCGGGTTGAGCTTGTTTGAGGGCAAATTGAAGGGGGAATTCGAAGGTCTTCAGTGGAGGTAAGTTCCCGGATTATATAACTCGTTTCTATGCTATTTTGTACGGATTAGGCTTGTAATTTGAAGAATTAAAGTGGGAAAAGTTGGGGAAAATGGGGAGGAAAATTGGAAATTCTTTTGGTGATTTGAGTGGGCAATTATGGTCCGATTGTGGAGTTTTTGGTATGTATAGAATCGTGGGAGGATGAGGATTCTAGTGATGTAAATTTTATTGAATTTCAAGACGTGGGCCCGGGGCTCGGATTTGGCCGAATTTCGAGAATTGTGTTAAAATTTATATCTTTCGATTGGGTTTTGTTCCGTTAGCGTATATTGATGATGTTAATCTAATTTTGGTTAGACTCGGAGCATTTGGGAGCCAATTCGAGGGGCAAGCGCATCGCGGAGTAGCTTTTGGGCTGTTTCGAGGTAAGTAACGATTGTAACTCTAAACATGAGGGTATGACACCCCGTTAGTTGATATTGTGTTGATAAATGAGGTGACACACATGCTAGGAGACGAGCGTGAGGGCGTGCACCGATAGGGATTGTGACTTGGTCCGTCCCGTAGCGACTATTAAGCCGCGTATTCAATTCGAAACCTTACGACATCCTGTCTTTCAGAAGTTTATATCTTTTTATGGGATGTGAGCCATGTGTGGGGCCTTGTGCTGATCTGTTTAGAACATCAGGGGTATTTTCCATGTTTGGGGACTTGTGCCGACCTGTGTAGACCCTCAGAGGTACTTTTAAACTATTCTACCACTATCCTGATAGAAAAATTGTGAACTCAGTCATGTTTCCTACTTGTTGTCATTGTCAATATTATCACACTGCTTTGAAAACTCTGAAAAGTATTTTGGGATGAGTCCCATGAGTTGAGATACATTGCCCGAGTGGATTGTGAGGATAGTTATGGATCGGGCTGCACGCCGCAGCAGTTTATATGTGCTAGGCCGAGCGCCGAGTATGTGAGGATAGTTATGGGACAGGTTGCACGCCGCAGCAATATACATGTTATATATCATATGTGGGTCAGGCTGCACGCCGCAGCAATATAGATTATATATATATATATATATATATATATATATATATATATATATATATATATATATATATATATATATATATATATATATATATATATATATATATATATATATATATATATATATATATATATATATTTGGATCGGGCTACACGCCGCAGCTATATATGTTATGTATGGATCGGGCTGCCCGCCGTAGCAGTATACATATTAGATCGGGTTGCACGTCGCAGCAATATATGTATGTTATATATAGATCGGCCTATGCGCCACAGCAGTATGTATATATATGTGTATATATATATATATATATATATATATATATATATGTTTATATATATATATATGTATATATATATATATAGTGAAGCGGGCTGCGTGCCACAGCAGTTGTGTGTGTTCATGGTACTTGCTGAGTACGAGTGTTAATGAGAGCATGAGATACTGATAGTGGAGTCACGAGTGACTGAGAGGCTTGCCCGAGAGGCTTTATTTGTGAGTGATACTGTGCCCGAGGGGCTTATATTTTATGAAAATGTTGTTTACACTCTTCTTTATACTGAGCCTCTGATAACAAATGTTGGATAAATATTTTTATACGAGATTTTTAAATGGAAACCGGAGTTTTATGAAATTTTCGGAATTTTAGATTCCTGACTTGATTTATTCATTTCCACTGTTCTTCATTATATGGATTTACATGATTTAAATGCTCGTCACTACACTCAAGTTTTTAGTTACATTGATTACTTACTGAGTTGGCGTACTCACGTTACTCCATGCACCTCTATGTGCAGATCCAGGTACCGGATCATCTCACTAGTTGATTTTCGGACGAGCTTGGAGTTGTTCAAGGATTGAGGTAGCTGCTCAGCGTCCCTAGCTCACCTCTTTTCCTTCCCTCAGTTCATAGTTTCTTTTGATCTTTTGTACCTCAGACTTTTGTTGTAGCAAGTCACTATGTTGTACATTCTATTTTCAGTTTTAGATGCTCATGACAATTGACTCCAAGTTTTGGGAAAGTGTGTATTTTGTTTCATCTCATTATGATATTTTAAAATCTGCTAAATTTTGGGAAATTATGAAATATATTGATAATCTGAAATGGTTGGCTAGCCTATTTATAGGCGCCATCACGGCCGGCTTAGGATTTGGGGTCGTGACATTGTTTCTAGTAAACTTTGTGTTTAGAATGCTAAAACATAGCTTCCAAATTGTCAACAGAATTTTATGATGGTAAAATCTTGGAAAAGATTGGGAATGCAATTGGACGACTACTTAATTGATGTTTGTACATCAACTACACTAAGGGGTCGCTATGCAAGAATAGCTGTGGGAATCCCCCTAGAAATTCCAGTACAACCTTTCCTATATGTTGGCCACCATAAACAATATATCCATTACGAAGGAGAAAACTTCCTTTGTAAAAACTGTGGCATACGTGGACACACATTGGGACATTGTGGCTATATTCAAAAAACAACTTTGGATAACAAGTATCCAACGAAGGATCAACCTACAACAAAAATAGAGAACCCATAAGCGTAATGGAAAACTATCTCCTTCAATAAAGGAAGGAAGCAAGAAGCAAGAAATACCCCTCAATACTACAATAATCCAATCAAAAACATCAATGGCCCAGGTATCTCCGTTAATCTGTTCAATGCCAATACAGGTAAGTATTTGGATACCCAAATGTTACAATACAAATCTAAAGAACCCATAAGCTCTCTAAACGAATTAGTGCTAAGAATCCGGCCACCATGGTTAAGGAGCAAAACACCATTCCAATAAAAACTTATTTCTCTCTCCTGAATACTAAGCAGACGGTTTTAGAGGAAACCGCTAATGATAATAGTCATAACAAATTAAAAAACAATATTATCCATGCAAGTGAACACGTGTCCACTCAAAACAAGGACATAGACATGCTGGATACCAACATGTCTTCTAAAAAATTAAATAAAAAATAAGAAAATTGTAACGACCCGTCCAGTCGTTTTGAGAATTTAAACTCCGTTTGGTGGAATAAGGTCTTGAACAGCTTCACTTTGTGTATATCGACCTGCGTGCGTGATTGGATTCAGTTACCGGATAAATAGGAGTCGAATTGGAAGGAAAATTTTTTATTTTAGAAGCTTAAGTGATGGAAGTTGACCGGAGGTTTGACTTTTGAGTAAACAGCCTCAGAATGAGTTTTAGGTGATGCCAACAGCTTCGTATGATGATTTTGGACTTAGGCGTGCGTCCGGAATTGGTTTTGGAGGTCCGTAGAATAATTTGAGGTAATTCAGCGAAAGCTAGAATTTTGGCGATTTCGGCCGATGGGTGAAATTTTGATATCGGGTTTGGAATGGGATTCTGAAAGTGGTTGTAGGTCCGTAGTGTCATTTGAGACCTGTATGTCAAATTTCAGGTCATTCAGACTAGTTTTGACGTGTTTCGGCATCGGTTGTGGATTTTGGAAATTTCATAGGTTCTTAGGCTTGAATCAATGCATAATGGGAGATTTTAATGTTATGTGATGTGGTTTGAAGGCTCGACTAAGTTCGTATGGAGTTATAGGATTGGTTGGTATGTTTGGTCGAGGTTCTTGGGGCCTCGGGTGTGTTTCGATTGGTTAACAGATTGTTTTTGGGAATTTAGGTTTGCTGACTTGCTGGTTTTTGGAGTTCTGGTGTTTTTCCGCACCTGTGGATGGGTATCCGCAGGTGCGAGGTCGCAGGAGCGGAAGGGTAGCCCGTAGATGCGGAATTTGGGGAGCCAGGCCTGAGGTGCAGGTGCGTGACCTTAAGCGCAGTTGCGAAGATGTGGGATTAAGTGACTTCCGTAGGTGTGACTGGTTGGATCGCAGGTGTGGAACGCGCAGGTGCGAGAAATGTTCGCAGGTGCAAGGATTGTTGGGCTGAAAAGGGGGCAGAATCGAGAGTTGTTCATTTTCACTCCATTTTTTATTTTGAGCTCGGGAGAAGGCGATTCTTTGACGGATTTTCAGAGGAATCTTGTGGGTAACAATTTCTTACTCGAATTTGGTTTTATTTCATTAATATGTTGTGGTTTTCCTCATTTTTATGAAGGAAATTGAGAGTAAAAGTTTGGAAATGGGAGAAAAAGTTTCCCACTTGAAAATCCGAGATTTGAGTGAGATTTTAACGTCGGTTTTTGATGATTTTTGTTCGAGTGTTCTCATAATTGAGAGGGTGTTCATAATTTGTAAATTTTTACCCGATTCCGATACGTGGGCCCGAGGAACCTTTTGGAAAATTCTCGTAATTTCGCGTCTTAGCTTAGAATTTATTGGTTAAACTAGTTGCTTGTAGTATTATTTACACGATGCTATTGATTTGATTATATTTGGGCCATTGGGAGTCGGATACTCGTGGCAAGAACGTGATTTCAAGTTTGATTTGAGCTGTTGAGGTAAGTATCTTGCCTAACCTTGTGTGGGGGAATTACCCCTTAGGATTTGAGTCTTCTATGTTGATTGTAGTTCGTGTACGCGAGGTGACGAGTGTGTGCTCAGACTTATTTGTGGAAATTTGACCCCTTTAGGAATCTTAGGTCCTTATATTCGCCGAGTATAAATTGTCCTTAGCATGATTGAATTTCCTAATTTCTAGTGTCATTTTTATTTCCTTAAAGGTGGAAGTTCTTACTTTTGGATTTACTCCTATTGCCTATTTGACTCCTAATTGACTTATCTGAAGATTTTATTTCCTTTTACTGTCATGCTATGTCTTCTTAATTGTTTATCTCTAATTGTAATTATCTTCATCTCATTCTAGAATGGTTTGGTCTTGACTGAGGTTATGATTATTTTCACGTTGCTTGTCCTCAAATGAAATTGTTGAATACCCTTGAAACTACCGACCTTAAAGGAAGTTTGGATAGACTATACCTTAGTTGGCTTGCCCGTAAATAGAGTTATCGGATTTGTGTTGATTTCCTGTTGTTAACCCGTGTAATTAGGTGCGGCTGTCACATGCTATTTTCCTTCCTTGTTGAGTGATTCTTAATATGCCTAGCTCTCCTTATTATGTTTATTTCTCGTGAACTAGTTTTGCCTATCTTGTGATCGAAGGTTATTGAGTTGATGTATTATTTGTATCTTGAACTGTTGCCATTGTTGTTGTTGTACTTGTTGTGGTAATGCACGAGGTTTCTGCCGTGCTATAGTTGATATGGGGATTTGCACGAGGTTTCTGTCGTGCCGTGTTACTATTGATATTGCACATGCGGCGTGATAAGGCGGGATATGACATTGAGGGTGGCGCATGTGGCGAGACAAGGTGGGAACATGCTTATGCATGTGTGGTGAAACAAGGCGGGCATATACTTTACTATTGCACACGTGGCGAGACAAGGTGGGCTATGTCAGGGATTGTTTGTGATACTTGTGTTGGCCTGGGGGCATTCCTTGTTGTTGATATTATGTATTGTAACACTTACTGTGTGAGTTTATTTGCGTGGAAACTTGTGAGATGAAAATGTACGTGTTGCCCCTTTTTATTCCCTTATGTTTATTGGTTGTTGAATCATTTTAGGACACCTGCACAAGTATACACGTAATTAAGTACTACTAATGGATTTAGGGCTCCTTGTTGTTGTCAAGTATATATACTCTTGTTGTGATTACCATATGGGTGGAAATGACCCAATTGGCACGTGAGTCGTCCGGGCAGTTAGTACTCGAATGAGGGCGCAAGATGCCAAGGGTTAGGGTTAGAATATTGGGACCCGTAAATGGTGATTTGTCCGAGGTTCGCAACATCGTGGAGATGACTATGAATTTGATGTAGAAGTGGTTAAAGTTGTTGAGTCATTACATGTACGTGTTGTATATTTACATACCGGATTTGTTTGTGTTCTATTCAGTCTTTGTGTTACTTCATGGTTTCCGCTGATACTTATTGTTTTCCTTCTTTATCGAATTCACTATCTTGTTAGCTATATTGCGTAGCCTTTATGTGTATATCATTATTTCCTTGATTCCTATTTGATACTTGTTCAGTTTTATTAGACCAGTGGGTGTCTTGACTAGTCCTCATCACTACTTCACCGAGGTTAGTCTTGATACTTACTGAGCACCGCTATGGTGTGCGCATACTACTCTTCTGCACAATTTTGAGCAAATTCCAGGTTTTCGCATAGCCGACCGATTGATTGTCAGTAGCGCGGTTGTTGTTGTGGAGACTCAAGGTAAAACCGCTTCAGCGTTTGCGGTTTAGGAGTCACCATCTTATATTTTTGTTTGCACTATTGTACTTAATTCTGAACAGTGGTATTTTTTTGGAGTTTTAGTCTAATTTCTTTAAAGCTTATGACTTGTACTTCTGGTTTATGGGAATATACAATGTGTAAAGAATTACTTATTTCAGAAAAATATTAGATTCTATTTATTATTGTTGTTATTCCGTGAATATTAGGCTTACCTAGTCCTTAAGACTAGGTGCCATCACGATACCCAACGGAGGGAAATTTGGTTCATGACAAGTTTGTATCAGAGCTCTAGGTTCATAGGTGCTACGAGTCATAAGTGAGTTTAGTAGAGTCTTGCGGATCGGTACAGAGACGTCTGTACTTATCTTCAAGAGACTATGGAACTGTTAGGATAACTTCATTTCCTTCATTCCTATCGTGCGAGTTCATTGACCTTGAAGTTTGAAATTATCATTCCATTCTCTCACGGATGGTAAGGATGCGAGCTGCAGATCCTGAGGATGTTACCCCCGGAGCAGATGTCGTCAGGGGCAGAGGTAGTGGCGAAGGCCGACGAGGGGCACGTGCCGCAGCTAGGGCACCTGACAGAGCAGCCGTTGAGGAGCCGCCAGCAATTCCAGTTGGGGGGCAGGCACCGGAGACGCCTGTTGTTACACTCGGACTTCAGGAGACCTTGGCACAGTTCTTGGACATGATTGGTACCTTGACTCAGGCGGGATTGATTGCGGGTGCACCAGCTACTTCACAGGGCTTGGGAGGAGCTCAGACACCCATCGCCCACACTCTAGAGCAGCAAGATCAGGTTCCAGGTGTCATGGCAGCACAGCCCGGGTCCCAGTTCCGCCCATGGTTAGGGAAGAAGCATCTTAGGAGGAACAACTTAGACTCGAGAGGTACAAGAAGTACCACCCTCCTACCTTTATTTGATTGGCGACAGATGATGCCCAGGGTTTCCTGGATGAGTGTCACCGCATTCTTTGTACTATGGGTATTGTTGAGACGAGCGGGGTTGCTTTTGTTACGTTCCAGCTCAGGGGAGCGGCTTATCAGTGGTGGCGGGTATATGAGATGGGTAGCTCGGCTGAGTCAGCTTCACTTACATGGGGTCAGCTATTGTGATCAGAAATGTTATCAAGGACCTATGTGTGGTGCGTTATGTTGTGTGGTCATACCTTGTGGGGGTAGGCATGATTTGATGGAGCTGATTGAGGCTGATACCGGATATTGATTTAGAATCGGGTCTTGTGGAAATGAAGAGAAGGTGAGAATTTGAGGTCTGAGGCTTATCGGTGTTAGTAGAAAGTCTAAATAGTAGTTGATAAGGTGTCGTCAGGATTATGTAGGTTGGGGTGACGCGGGATCACCTGTGGGTGTGTGTTGGAAGTGTGCAATCAGTGATTGGATGAGTTCGAGGTGAATCTTGGCATGTTCGAGGATGAATGTTTGTTTAAGAGGGGGAGAATGTAACGACTCGTCTGGTTGTTTTGAGAATTTAAGCTCTGTTCGGTGGCATAAGGTCTTGAACAACTTCTCTTTGTGTATATCGACCTGCGCGCGTGATTGTATTCAGTTAGCGGATAAATCGGAGTCGAATTGGAAGGAAAAAAATTCTATTTTAGAATCTTAAGTGATGGAAGTTGACCGGAAGTTTGAATTTTGAGTAAACGGCCTCGGAATGAGTTTTGGGTGATGCCAACAACTTCGTATGATGATTTTGGACTTAGGCGTGCGTCCGGAATTGGTTTTGGAGGTCCGTAGAGTAATTTGAGGTAATTCGGCAAAAGCTAGAATTTCGGCGATTTCGGCCGATGAGTGAAATTTTGATATCGGGCTCGGAATGGGATTTCGAAAGTGGTTGTAAGGTCGGTAGTGTCATTTGTGACATGTGTGTCAAATTTCAGATCATTCGGACTAGTTTTGATGTGTTTCAGCATCGATTGTGGATTTTGGAAATTTCATAAGTTCTTAGGCTTGAATCCATGCGTAGTGGGCGATTTTGATGTTATGTGATGTGGTTTGAAGGTTCGACTAAGTTCGTATGGAGTTATAGGATTGGTTGGTATGTTTGGTCGAGGTTTCGGGGGCCTCGGGTGTGTTTCGAGTGGTTAACGGATTGTTTTTGGGAATTTAGAGTTTGCTTACTTGCTGGTTTTTGGAGTTCTGGTGTTTTTCCGCACCTGTGGACGGGTAACCGCAGGTGCGAGGTCGCAGGCGCGGAAGGGAAGCCCGCAATGCGAAATTTGGGGAGCCAGGCCTGAGGCGCAGGTACGAGGTTTTGGCCGCACCTACGAGCCCGCAGGAGCGTGACCTTAAGTGCAGGTGCGAAGATGTGGGAGTTAGTGATTTCCACATGTGCGACTGGTTGGACCGCAGGTGCTGAATGCGCAGGTGCGAGAAATGTCCGCAGGTGCGAGGATTGCTGGGCTGAAAAGGGGGCAGAATCGAGGGTTGTTCATTTTCACTCCATTTTTTATTTTGAGCTCAGGAGAAGGCGATTCTTTGACGAATTTTCATAGGAATCTTGTGCGTAACGAGTTCTTACTCGAATTTCATTTTATTTCATTAATCTATTGTGGTTTTCCTCATTTTATCAAGGAAATTGAGAGTAAAAGTTTGGAAATGGGAGAAAAAGTTTCGCAATTGAAAATCCGAGATTTGAGTGAGATTTTGACGTCGGTTTTTGATGATTTTTGTTCGAGTGTTCTCATAATTGAGCGGGTGTTCATAATTTGTAAATTTTTACCCGATTTTGAGACGTGGGATCGGGGTACTTTTTGGGAAATTCTCCTTATTTCACATCTTAGCTTCGAATTTATTAGTTAAACTAGTTGCTTGTAGTATTATTTACACGATGCTATTGATTTGATTAGATTTGGGCCATTTGGAGTCGGATACTCGTGGCAAGAACGTGATTTCAAGTTTGATTTGAGCGGTTGAGGTAAGTATCTTGCCTAACCTTGTGTGGGGGAATTACCCCTTAGGATTTGAGTCTTTTATGTTGATTGTAGTCCGTGTACGCGAGGTGACGAGTGTGTGCTCGGACTTATTTGTGGAAAGTTGACCCCTTTAGGAATCTTAGGTCCTTATATTCGCCGAGTATGAATTGTCCTTAGCATGATTGAATTTCCTAATTTCTAGTGTCATCTTTATTTGCTTAAATGTGGAAGTTCTTACTTTTGGATTTACTCCTATTGCCTATTTGACTCCTAATTGACTTATCTGAAGATTTTATTTCCTTTAACTGTCATGCTATGTCTTCTTAATTGGTTATCTCTAAATGTAATTATCTTCATCTCATTCTAGAATGGTTGGTCTTGACTGAGGTTATGATTATTTTCACGTTGCTTGTCCTCAAATGAAATTGTTGAATACCCTTGAAACTACCGACCTTAAAGGAAGTTTGGATAGACTATACCTTAGTTGGCTTGCCCGTAAATAGAGTTATCGGATGTGTGTTGATTTCTTGTTGTTAACCCGTGTAATTAGGTGCGGCTGTCACATGCTATTTTCCTTCCTTGTTGAGTGATTCTTAATATGCCTAGCTCTCCTTATTATGTTTATTTCTCGTGAACTAGTTTTGCCTATCTTGTGATCGAAGGTTATTGAGTTGATGTATTATTTGTATCTTGAACTGTTGCCATTGTTGTTGTTGTACTTGTTGTGGTAATGCACGAGGTTTCTGCCGTGCGATAGTTGATATGGGGATTTGCACGAGGTTTCTGTCGTGCCGTGTTACTATTGATATTGCACATGCGGCGTGATAAGACGGGATATGAGATTGAGGGTGGAGCATGTGGCGAGACAAGGTGGGAACATGTTTATGCACGCGTGGCGAAACAAGGCGGGCATATACTTTACTATTGCACACGTGGCGAGACAAGGTGGGCTATGTCAAGGATTGTTTGTGATACTTGTGTTGGCCTGAGGGCATTCCTTGTTGTTGATATTGTGTACTGGAACACTTACTGTGTGAGTTTATTTGCGTGGAAACTTGTGAGATGAAAATGTATGTGTTGCCCATTTTTCTTCCCTTATGTTTATTGGTTACTGAAATCATGTTAGGACACCTGCACAAGCATACACGTAATTAAGTACTACTAATGGATTTAGGGCTCTTTGTTGTTGTCAAGTATAGATACTCTTGTTGTGCTTACCGTATGGGTGGAAATGACCCAATTGGCATGTGAGTCGTCTGGGCAGTTAGTACTCGAATAAGTGCGCAAGATGCCAAGGGTTAGGGTTAGAATATTGGGACCCGTAAATGGTGATTTGTCCGAGGTTCGCAACCTCGTGGAGATGACTATGAATTTTATGTAGAAGTGGTTAAAGTTGTTGAGTCATTACATGTACGTGTTGTATATTTACATGCCAGATTTGTTTGTGTTCTATTCAGCCTTTGTGTTACTTCATGGTTTCCGCTGATACTTATTGTTTTCCTTCTTTATCGAATTCACTGTCTTGTTAGCTATATTGCATAGCCTTTATGTGTATATCACTGTTTCCCGGATTCCTATATTGATACTTGTTCAGTTTTATTAGACCACTGGGTATCTTGACTAGTCCCCGTCACTACTTCACCGAGGTTCGCCTTGATACTTACTGGATACCGTTGTGGTGTGCTGATACTACTCTTCTGCACATTTTTGTGCAGATTCCAGGTTTTCGCATAGCCGGACGATTGATTGTTAGTAGCGCGGTTGTTGTTGTGGAGACTCAAGGTAAAACCGCTTCAGCGTTCACGGTTTCGGAGTCACCATCTTATATTTCTATTTGCACTGTTGTACTTATTTCTGAACAGTGGTATTTTTTTGGAGTTTTAGTGTAATTTCTTTAAAGCTTATGACTTGTACTTCCGGGTTTTGGGAATATACAATGTGTAAAGAATTACTTATTTCAAAAAAATATTAGATTTTATTTATTATTGTTGTTATTCCATGAATATTAAGCTTACCTAGTCCTTAAGACTAGGTGCCATCATGATACCTAACAGAGGGAAATTTGGGTCGTGACAAAAACAGTGCCATGTAAACTGTCACTCAAAAGGACGAAATTATCCTTCATATTAATAATAACCCTACTACACCTATTAACACACTTAAACAAAAGCTGGCCAAAATCCTCAGTTAACCGAAGGGAATGAACAAAATCTATTCTCTAGATATGAAAATATACTCCCCCCAAAGCATGTCAGCCAAATGGCAATTCAAGAGCACAAAAACAAACAAATGGCCTTCACCTTAGAAAACGAAAGGAATACTATGGATCTTCCTATAAAACAAGATATTAGGCAACCAAAAGCCATGCACTTGGATACCCCAATCATTACCTATCCACCAATCCCTCCCACACTACTAGTAGCACCAATCCCCCCTTACTACCAGCTTATTAAATACTTAATCTTCTATTAAAGATGCCAAGGCTTCCATCAATACTAAGAAGAAGGCACATACTTGTTCAAATCTTACGCCAACACAGAGCTCAAACAATGGAGAACCTACCACCCTTCCTCCCATTAGAAAACCCTCAAATTGTCTATCCCAACCTCCAATGGCACAGGACTACCAACCTGCCTCGTGGATGGAGTTAGGTCTAATGGGACATGCAATCTCTTTCAACGTCCAAATCAACGGTCAGGAAGCGATAGTGATACTCCAGAACACCCATTACTTAGCCCAGATAGTAATGGAGGGCATGAGGCTTGCCATGAACAACTACCTAAATCAAGTGTGGTTGAACAACATTATTCAACCACTGACGCCTTCGATGAACCCACAAATGGTGCATGTAATGAGGAATCAGTGGAACATGCCACCACAGTTCAACCCAATCCACCCACAGAATGCCCCCTAGACATGCCATTCTTCCCAAAAAAAATATACTCTCAACTCAACCCCATATTCTTGCCATGGGAGACCACTCAGGAAAACCAGGAACAGCCAATCCCCTCAGTGTATCACCAAGCATCACCACCACAACACCAAACAGACCAAGTGTCAGGGCCAATAGAAGCAGCAATGAAGGAAGAAGATGAACCTATCAACCTAGGCTTAGAGCGAGTCCTAGAGTTCTCAAATCTCGACGGGATAAAGGTGTTTCTCTTCATGGAGACACACGAGAAGAGGCATGTGCTCAATTGCCCGCTGGCACTCTTCAAGTGCTCTATGGACATCCGACCACCTCAGGATCCAACAGTGGGCAACAGAGACATGATCCTAGTACCATCACTGAGAAGGAATCCTGTCTTTCTAGGGGGAGTAAGGGAGAAAGGGGAACCAACAAACTCAAACATTAATATCTCTATGAATCGTCCAACCAATTTCATTATATGGAACATAAGAGGTGGAAACAATGACAGTTTTAGGAAAAACTTTAGGAAAATGGTAGATACGTATAGGCCTTGCATGGTGACCTTATTAGAAAAAAGAATGGGAAATCATGTTGATATGCTTAATGACTTTGGGTTTACGGAGATGATAGAGGTGCCTTCGGAAGGCCAGTCAGGAGGCATGGTTGTAATGTGGAACCATGAAGTGGTCAGTGTTCAAAATGCAGTCCTTAGAAATCAAGAAATTCATGCAACTATAGAGGTACTACCTATTCGTAAAACCTGGATTTTTTCTTCAATTTATGCTAGTATTGATGTTCATAAAGAAATTTGATATGGGAAAACCTGGAAAATATTAGCAAAACCTATAAAGGACCTTGGATGGTAGGAGAGGATTTCAATGATATTCTAACCTCAAATGAAAAATTTGGTGGAAAACCGATTAAAGACAGTAAAGCTAGGTATAGTTGGTCTAAGATTAACAGTTGCAACTTACTTGATCTGGTCTTTAAAGGGTGTAAGTATACCTGGTCTAATAACAGACATAGGAATAAGGGTCTTATAATGGAAAGATTAGAAAGATATTAGGGAATGAGGAATAGATTGAACTCTTCCCTAAAAGCTCTATAATTTACTTACCCCAGACATACTCTGACCGTAATCCTACACTAGTTGAATTAATTCCAAGAAATAGATTAGCTCATAATATACCCTTTAGACTCGAGACCTTCTGGTGCAAACATCCAGAATTCCAAACAATTGTAGAAAAAAATTGGTATGGATCTGATTATTTTAGAGCTGGCCTAAACTTTGTGGAAAAATTAAAACCTTGGAAGAATAATACCTTTGGTAACATCATGGGAAAAAAGAGAAAACTACTTGCTAGACTTCAAGGAATCCAGAATTCCAGTAGCTATATTACCAGTAATTTCCTTCGATCACTGGAATATGATTTGAAAAGGGAATATAATGATATCCTAAGAATCGAAGAGGACTATTGGAAATTAAGGTCTAGAATATTGTGGTTAAAGGAAGGAGACGCTAACACAATTTTTTTTCATATTTCGGCCAATAATAGAAAAAGAAGAAACAAAATAAATTTCTTTAAGGATGATACCAGAAATTGGACCAATGAACACCATCTTATTATGTCACATGTGCTAGATTACTACACAACTTCATTCACAACATCTCACTCCCTAAGTAGTTGGATTAGCCCACTGAGAAACCCCTCTACTTGTACAAATGTAGATCTAAACTTTTTAGGCAGCCCCTTGCTAGATATTGAAATTAAAAGGGCCATCTATTCTTTTAAACCTTTCAAATCCCCAGGGTCAGATGGCCTCCACCCCTTCTTTTTCCAGAAATATTGGAAAACTATAGTCTTTCGGTAACAAATCTTTGTCATGATATTTTTAGAAATCAGGAAATCCCCAAAGAAATTAATAGAACCTATATGTGCCTTATCCCTAAAATCTCTAATGCAAATAACACTAGAAACTTCAGACTTTGCAATACTATTTACATGTTAATTACAAAAATTCTAGCAAATCGACTAAAACCATTGCTAGAACAATTGATTAGCCCCTTCCAGGCAAATTTCATGAACAATATAAAAGCCTCTGATAATGCAATCATCATCCAAGAACTTGTTTCCAATTTAAAAAAGATAAAAGGAAAACATGGCCAAATGATATTAAAAATTGATCTAGAAAAGGCTTTTGATCGTTTGGAATGGTCTTTTGTTCATCACACTCTAAAATACTTCAAATTCCCAATATTAAGAAAATTAAGCAAATGCCAAAGGTCTTTTGTTCATCACACTCTAAAATACCTAGGATTTCCAATATTAAGCAAATGCCAAAGGCCTAGAGACTATCAATTTATAATTGATAAAATGAGAACCAATAGCATCCTGGAAGATGAAATTCATTAACTTAGCAGAGAGGACAACCCTATCCCACTCTTGCCTAAATTCATACCTAATCACTATGTGCAGTACACCTTACTACCAAAAATTATCCTTAACAAGATTGATAAAATTCAAAGGGATTTTATATGGGGTAGCACCTTGGAAAAAAAGGAAAATCCATTTGGTTAAATGGTCTACACTATGCCAACCAAAATCCAATAGAGGCCTAGGTATCCATAATGCTATTACTAAGAACTTATGCACACTAGCTAGCCTAGTATGGAGAATTCTTACAAATGCTACAACCCCATGGGCTAGATTAATCATCACCTCTTATGGAATTAGTGTTGCAAAAAATAAAAGCTCCTTCGTCTGGAAAAGTATTCAAAGGGGATGGGAATTATGCTCAAAGGGTATAACTTGGTCTCCCCATTACCATTCCAACATGAACATATGGGAAACCAATTGGATACCTAATATAGGAAACCTTAGAAAGGCAGTAACTGGTCCTTTCTCTATTAGAGACCACTCAATAAAAATAAGGGACATTTTCAATGGAAAAATATGAAACTTTAATGAACTATCGTTCAACATCCCAAGTGATATAAAGGAAAATATCACTAAGAAAAGAATTCGAATTAAAGGTCATACCAATGATATTCCAATATGGTCGTTAAATACAAAAGGATTTTTCACAACCAAGTCCTGTTACACACTATAGAACCTCCTCCAGACAATCAATTAGAATTCAAATGGATTTGGAACCTAAATTGCGCTAATAAAATCAAATTCTTCTTATGGAAGTGTCTCCATAATAGGATACCATGCAGGAAATATCTTTCACAAATTGGTCTAAACATTGATCTCATGTGTCCTATATGCAAATGTCAAGAACAGGAATCCATAATCCATATTTTCCTAAAATGTAAAGTCGTCAAACATTTCTGGGATAGTTTTGGGTGAAAATATTATTACAAAGAAAATGAAAAGCACTGGCTCATGTAATTAAAGGACTTTGATTATCCTCTAAATAACAATTATATTAATTGAAATTCCTTCTTCTCATTTACCATCTGGCACATCTGGCTTAATAGAAATAACAACAATCAAAAAAATATTGACAATTCTATTAGTGATATTCAAATTACCCAAAGAGCTACTGAATTCAAGATACTCACGGATAAGAGCCTCAACACTCCTTTTAAAATTCCCATAAAGGTTAAGTGGTACAAACCACAAAGAGGTTGGTTTAAACTTAACATAGATGCTAGTTTCAACAACCATAATAAAAAATGTGGCCTTGGGGTGCATTCAGAAATGCCAATGGCAAATGAGTGGTTGGATTTGCAAAATCTACCCATGCTATGTTCCCTCTTGTAATAGAGACAGGCTCCACAGAGGTAATCCACTCTATACGACAAGGTAATACTTTATATGATAACATTTTTAATGAATGCAGGTGGTTCATGCACCAGCAGAAGGTAACCCTCCAACACATATTCAGGCAAGAGAATAGGATAGCTCATCATCTGGCAAAGAAGACGAAGGCAAAGGGAAAATAACATTTTGTACTACCCCCTCTTATGTGAACTCTATTGTGGAAAGTGAACAAAAATCACTCTATGTTTTTGTTAAGTCTTTGCCTTTTGATGCTTGCAATATACTAGCAAGCTTAGGCAATCAATGTGTCCTTATCGACACAAATTATGAAGGTTATGTATGAAACATTAAGTAGTTATTAATATAATATTTCCTGTTTGCTCAAAAAAAAAAATTAGAGCTTTGGTGCTGATAATATGTTAAGAAATTTAACTCAAAGTAACAATATAAAACAAGAAAATAGACAAAAATGTAGAGAGAAAGAGAGCAGAGATTCTTATTTCTTCTAAAGGAATGTCATGAACATGGTATTAACTATTGAGATCATGGAGGAAGATCATGGAGGGGATTATGAAGGTGTGGGAGTTACAACAATAATTGTAAAAAATAGTGAGAGATTAATGGAGAAGAGTAGTGGGAGTAACTTATTTTGGAGTTATAGACATCTATTAGGTGACAGTAAAAATATATTACTTATATATTCCCATGAAGTGTGTTTGTTTTTAATAGTTTCTAAATATTCTTTTCCTCTTTTTTCTTTTGGGTTTAACGTGGCCGAGACGTGGAGAAGGGCTAAATCTCATGCATTGTAGACTAATAACAAAATCCTAAATCCTGCATGAAGTAATGCAATGATAACAACGTTCTTAGTAGGTGTTTGGACATAAATTATAATTTTTTTTAAAAAGTAGTATTTGGAGTTACGTTAAAAAATAGTATTTTAAAATTATATTGGACATGTATTTCACTTGAAAAAATATTGTAGTTTTGTAAGTAGGAAAAAAAAAATTCTGCAAATTTTGAAAAAGCGATCAACATTACTTTTTGGTTTGAAATTTATTTTTGAAATTTTTTCAAAAGCTTGCAAAATTTTATAGACAAAGCAATTTTTGAAAAAAAGCTCAGGGCTAGCCAGTTTTTAGACTGATCATTCAAAAAGAGCCAGCATTTGCCAAGTCATTGAAAAATAGTCGTTATTTTGCTGCAACAGAGATCGGTCAAACATAATATACCGGAGTTCGGTGCACATGTGTATGAACTTCCAGCATATTATACTGGACCGATATACTTTGCTAGAACTCCAGTATATTATGCTGGAGTTCTAGTATACTTATGATGGAACTCCATTATATTATGCTGGAGTTCCAGTATACTTATGCTAGAACTCCAGTATAATATGTTGGATTGCTAATATACTTATGTTGGAACTCCAGTATAATATACTGGAGTATTTTCGGGATTTTCAAGAGTATTTTCATTCAGATTTATCTTTACATAAAAAGTGGCTTAATTTTGATTATTTTTGAAAGTGTGGCTATTTTTGAATGATCACTTATAAATCTGACTATTTTTTAATTTTTCCCTTTTTTTGGTGTGTGTGTGTGTTGGGGTTGTGGGGTGGTGGGGGGAGGGGGGTTGGCTGCATCTGAACAAAAGGTCTGCTTCAAAGTCAATGAGGTAGAGCAGTAGTATTTATGGCTATAGAAGTAAATACTCAAATACCTATAAACTAGCAGGGAACGTCCTTCAAACCATATGTGACTTTTTGTGATAGATAAAACGCTTTGAAAATAAAATAAAAGAAATACCTATGAACTGAAAGCATGTTGATATCAAACTAAGGGGGCGTTTGGACATAAGAATTGTAAAATTTCAAAATAGGAGGAAAAACATTTTCAAGTGAAAATGGTATTTGAAATTTTTAGAGTTGTGTTGGGACATGAATATAATTTTGGATTGTTTTGAAGTTTTGTGAGTGATTTGAGTGAAAATTTTGAAAAACAGCTTTTTGGAGTTTTTTAAAGTTTCAAAAATTTCCAAAATACATCTTCAAGTGAAAATTGAAAATTTTATGAACAAATATTGATTTCGAAAAAAAGTAAAAATCTTTGGAAAAAAAAAAAGAAAAAGTTTCTTATGTCTAAACTCCAAACGGGCTCTAAATGCAGAGCAACTTAGGGCTGCTTATCGCGCGGATTTGGCGGTTAATTACTCTTAACGGTTTGGCTTAACGGTTATCGGCTTTTAAATGTATTAATCCGCTAGCCACCCGATAAGATATCGGGTGGATTGGTATCGCTTTAGCTCCTATCGGGCGATTTATCGGCCTAATTCAATCTATATTGCGTGCATTATATTTGGGGAGTTTGATCCCAAAGTCGTACCAGTACTAGAGGACATAAGCTACGAGTCAATACACGACGAGGGAGTTCGTGTGCCTGTTCGTATCCATGAAAATTCAGAAATTCAATGAAAAACGTTACTTTCAGAGATATGTCGATTGGGATAACACACCAAGAAAAAGCACATATTCTAGTGTGCTTATGTTGAAGGTCGTGTTATAGGTACACAGACGATACAATTCTCCCACAACTCCATCTTGTCTCATAATAATGATTATCTTTGTTTCGTCATTTCACGTATAATGGTGATAGCACAATAGCTGAAACAAGTGCTAAAATCATTGCTACTCCTCCATGTGAGGAGTGCGGGTTTGCATAAGTTTCCATTGTGCAGGAGTTTTGATTAAAAAAAATTCAATTTTCTTGTTAGGACAAGAGAACTAAGCCTCAATGAGATAAATGATAGCTCAAATTCCTTTTTCCCTTTCTTTGTACATATTGCAGAGAGAGGCCATATAGTAGGGTACACATTTAGGCGTTAGGGTTTCTGATTAATTAGGAATTAGGCGTTAGAGATAGGCGTTAGAGATAGAGTACTCGAAGGGTTTTGATATTTAATATATATATATATATATATATATATTCGTAACGGGTTAACAGATTATCCATTAAGAAAATTAAATAATCCACCTCCAAACCGATAAATCGTTAATAAAAAATTTCAATTCGTTCTCCGTCCGTTAAACTGTTAATCCGATACTGATAAGCTATTAAGTTTCGGTTTCAGTTCTGTTTTCGATTTCGATTCGGTTTTGAACAGCCGTAGAGCAACTACCTCTCCAAGAACAGCGAATATAGTGCTTTTGTTTTGCTAATTCAAGGAAGAAAAAAGCAGATGGATTAACAAAAATTAAATGCGAAATTGATTGAAGTGTGGATGTACATTAAAAGCAACTTGTCCCACCATCTATTTATGTTCATTTTTTCTCGTGTTAGTATTTATATTTAAGTTCATTTATAATTATGAGATACTAATATACTAATATCTTGCTTGTTTTTTATATTTCATTTATTTTTCCACTAGCACATATGCATGGAAATGGATTCAAATCCCTCAGCCGTTATTTTCGTAAATGAAATTAGTATTAGTACCCGCACGATGCACGGACATAAATTATATCAAATGATGATATAGAATATTTGAATCATATGCGAATAACCTTAAAATATAAATCTCTTTGACAAAAATTATATTGTATAACATTAATAGATATTAATTATAAAGCAGGATATAAAATTATTGTTCAAATCTCATAGTAGACAACCTTTATTTTATTATATATATTTGTAGTAACCTAACCCCTTGGTTTTAGTACTTGCATTTTGTTTCGCTATCAATATTAAAGAATACTAAACATGTCATGTTGTGATCTGTCTTGTTTGAGCACATTAGATCATATTATTTTAACCAAATTTTTACTATCATTTTATTTTTATCTGAAAGCCAAATATGTCTTACTTATCACATCATGTATCTTAACAATAAATATTTATTTTGTTTTAAAAATATTGCTTGATAATTTTAAATTATTTAAATTTTAATAATATATTAAGTATTGTATATTTACTTTATTTTGTTTTATAAACATGTGATTTATAAATATCCTCACATTATCTTTAATTTATTTTTATTATTCATATTTTTAGTTTTTAATTTTATCTATTGGACTTGAGTTACGTGGACTTACCGATATTATGACTTTTTTTTATTGTAGTATAAAAAACTTTCTCATCTCAATTTAAATAAGTTTTACCCATTTTCTCTATGATAAAAAAGTGTCACGACCCAAATTCTCAACCTTAGAGATCGTGATGGCGCCTAACATCACACTTGCTAGCAAGCCAATGTTAAAGTTTGATTAGCTATTTTCTTTTGATTATCCCTTTAGACATAATAAAATAAATTTAAAGTAACTTAATCTAATGGTTTCCAATGAATAACTTCAAATATAAAATGATAAACAACTAAATATATCAGGCCACGAACTAATTATAGAAATAACTCTAAGACTACTCCAGGGTCTGGTGTCACAATTCACGAACTACTAAAGAATACTACAAATAATGGGCTGAAGAAATAATATAAATGTTTTGAGAAAATATAAAACAGTCTTTACAAACTAAGAGAAGACTCTCAGGATCTGCGAACGACGGCAGATATACCTCGTGTCTCCGGATAATAAATGGCGGCTACTAAAAATCTCTATTGTTGGCCGGTACCTGGATCTGCACAAAAGTGTGCAGAGTGTAGTATCAGTACAACCGACCCCATGTACTGAGTAATTGCCGAGCCTAACCTCGACGAAGTAGTGACGAGGCTAAGCGGGACAATTATGACTTAACCTGCGACAATATATGTATATAATAAAGTAATAAGATAATTCTACGCAAACAAGAAAATATAACTGTAATAATGAATAAATAAAATGACTCAGTCGCCTATTCCAGGCTTCGACTGTCACCAAAATTTCACACAACTTTTCAAGTTTCCAAACTTTAATTTAAAATAACCAAATGTGCAAGATATGGGAAAACAGTAGAGTAAAACAGTAAAGTCAAATCTTTGTAATTAAAATCAGTAAAACATAAATATTCTCCCTCATCACTGTCTTGTTGCGGCGTGCAACCCGATCTCACCTATCCATTCTTATCACTATTATTTATTTCTCTTGTCCACCCTTATCACTATCATTTATTTCTCATGTCCACCCATATATCATTTATTTCTCATGTCCACCCTTATCACTATCATTTATTTCTCATGTCCACCCTTATCACTATCATTTATTTTCCATGTCCACCCTTATCACTATCATTTATTTCCACTGTCCGCCCCTATCACTATCATTTATTTTCCCTGGTCGCCCTTATCACTATCATATTGTCCACCCTTATCACTATCAATTGATTTATTTATCAAAAACTTTCACAATTCAGACCAAGCCTTTCACAACACGTTTATCTCAACAATTGTAAACATAATACAGTATAGCTCACAAGCTGTATCCAATATTATTTCATAATGAAACCAACCAAAATATATGTAAATATCGTAACACTGTCATCCAGCTCAATCTTTATGTACCATAACAAAATCAAGGGAACATCCAACACTTTTAACATGCGTGCAACAATACTTTGAAATAATCTAATGAAAACAGATAGTCAAGTAGCATATGCGGAATAATTCAATACGTACTTGAACATATTTCTAAAAGCCGCCTATAAATGAATATTTTCATCTATTCACTCATGACCTAAATTTAATGAGCTCCAAATAATTTATCTTATCCTACCGTTTTACATTTTTAAAGTCTGGGTCCTACTCTACAATATTATCAATACTTTTTTTGTTTGTTTGTTTATTAGTCTAAGGTTTAAGACTTCACTAAATCTTCAAAAGAAAAACACAAAAACGATAATCCAAATGCATTCTTGATCTATATAACATCGAGACAAAAGTACATGTGACTCGTATTGAGGTCTTAGATTTATTACAGCAAAGATCATCACTTGACCATATAAATCTCAACAATCATAAAACAGTCAAGCCGGGAAGCAAATAAATGGAAAACGGAAAAGGGATCATGGTAAACAACAATTTGGTAGTGCATAGGTACTTGTCACCTCACCTATACACTACACACAAGCAATTTCACATAACAATCAGGTTGGAGATTCCTATTCCCTCAAGTCAAGGTTAAACGAAACACTTACCTCAACTTCGCAGGTCACTCACTTTTCAATTATAACTTTTCCTCTTGAATTCACCTCTAATACACTCGAATCTAACCATAATTAACTTAATATCATTAATTAATTATAAAGGAACTAACTTTACTTAAAATTTAAATTTTCCTAAGTTTTCTCAAAAAAAGTTAAAACCCGACCCCGACCCCGCTTGGTCCAAACTCGAGGTTCGGACCAAATTACGTTTACCCATTCACCCACGAGCCCGAATATACAATTAGTTTCGAAATTCGACCTCAATTCGAGGTAAATATTTGATTTTTACAAAGTTCCCTAATTCTACCCAGACCCTCAATTTTTACCATGAAAATTCTTAGTTTTTGATTTAAAAGTGATGAAAAACATTGGGTAATTGGAATATAACAAAAAAACAATTAGAGAACACTTACCCCAATTCCTCTAGTGAAAATCGCCCAAATTCGAGCTCCCCAACTCAAAATATGACCGAATGAACAAACCCTAGTTTTATATATTTTTCTGCCAATTATTTTGCCTCGTTTCTCATTCCAAACAATCTCGAAACTCGATTTTTATGTCTCCAATGGATTTCTTGTGAAATTCTGGTCAAGTTAGGCTTTTGAATCACTCAATTTGAACTTATAATGAATGAGATATGTAGGTTTTAATATTTGCAAATAGTGCAGATTTTTAAATACGCGGACAATGACAATTTCGTTATTAATCTGAAAAATCTGGCAACCTTAGTAAAATGACCATAAAATCCTCATACGACGTCCAAATTCAACGATTCTTTTTGCTACAGGTCCGTAATTACGGTATGTATCTAATACCTCATTCAAATAGAAATCGGAGCTCATTTGTTCAATATGGTATCATTCATGCTTGAAGAAACGACGTCGAAACATAAGAAAGAACGAGCGCAACACAACTCAAACCTATTCGAAACTCACCCGAGCCCTCGGGCTCTAAACCAAATATACACGCAAGTCTAAAAATATTATACGGACTTGCTCGTGCGATCAAATCATGAAAATAACATGTAAAACTATGAATTGAACCTCAAAACTCATAATTTTTCTCAAGAACACTTCAATTTCACTATTTCTCAACCGGACGTCCGAATCACGTCAAATAAACTCCGGAACCAAAATACAAGCCCGATACCAATGGTTTCAAACATTAATTCTTTTCTTTATTTCATTAATAATTCAGCAAAATAATTTATTTCAAAAATTGATTTCTAAGGCTTGGGACCTCGGAATTTATTTCGGGGCATACGCCTAAGACCCATATTTTACTGCGGACCTTCGGGATCGTCGGAATACAAATCCGGGTCCATTTACTAAATATTTTGACTCAAGTCAACTAAAATCAAATTTTAATTCTAAAAATTATTATTTCTTATATTTTCATCTAAAAGCTTTTCGTTTCACTGCCTGGACTGCGCACGCAAATTAAGGTAATTAAAATTAGTCTTTTTATGACTATAAGCCTAGAGCAAAGTCTTAATTCATAAAATAACCCCTTAGGTCATCACAAAAAGAATTTGAATTTGTATGTTTTCTCTATCTATTCTTTATTTTTGATATTATATTATTCAATACCTAATATTATCATTGCCATGTGAAATTTTTATTAGCTTGTTTGAATTAAATATCTTTTTATTCCAGTCATTTTAATATAAGTAGATAAAAAATAAATAACTTTTCATCTCAAATTCAAACAATTTTTACTATTTTTCTAAATTGGACCCCATTTTCAAGAAATTATGTTATGCTTTCAAACTTAAACTAACTTCATTCAATTCAAATATTAATCATACAAAAATATTTTCTTAATTATTTGAACATAATATATCTAAATATTGTAGTAATATTTACATATAAAATATTTGTTTGCCCGATTTATCAATTTTAATATGAATTTATTATTTTTGCTATTAAAATATTTTTTATTGATTATTTAATTTTGTTATTACCTTATAAATAATTTGTATACCTTATGTAAGATCTTATTTAATGCTTGAATTTATTTAATTTTTAAACTCAATAAATATTTAATATCTTAAGTAAATTTTAGTTTTATATTATAGTTTAACTTACTCCAAAGTATAAATAGTCATAGGTTATCTAATTTATGTATTTCAATATTTTTTAGTTTTTTTAATTATTTTTTTACCTTCATATTTCTAGCTAATATAGAAGAAACAAAATTATGAGTTGATCAATATATATATATATATATATATATATATATATATATATATATATATATATATATATA
>ML369843.1:41384-55874 GCA_005239525.1 Nicotiana knightiana | reverse complement strand
TTTTGACAACTCAGTCAGTCACGTGGACACAGGAAAACGCGACAGCTGGATGTGATTCTTTGAAGAGGTACGAAACAAAGATGCACGATTCGGTAAACCCTCGAGCTTATCAGCCACGGGAAACTCAACCTGATCAAAACAGGGGAGATGCACGGTCAGAATGAATCTAGACAAAGCTACGGGCAGATTCAAGGACCCACAATTGATTACTCGAACGTTATGTAACCGTACCCCAATTACCGTTATCCTTTGTAACGCCTCATTAATGTCATAATTAGTCATTAATGAGCAACCATAGCAAAAGTTGTACGTTATAGGAATCTCCTATATAAGGGAGGGAAATACAGCTTGTAAAGGCATCTGATTCTCGAATATAATTGACTTTGCTTTTCTATATTTCTGCAATATTGTCTGTTATTCATTTTTTTGTATTTCCTTGATTATCAGTAACCTGTGTTCATCCTAAAAATAGCCTTAGTCAAAGGGTCTAATTCTTTGGTTAAACAACAGTGGCATCGGAGAGTGCTTTCAGTCAAGCAAGACTTCAACTCGGTGATTATAGAGCGTCTATGAGGGAGAGCTTGGAAAAATAAGTACTTTTCAAAGATTGGATCCGTTCGGAATGAAGAAATTTTGGACTTGCTGAATCACAATCAGAGGTAGACGAAGCTTACGAAGAAATGCTAGCTGAACTTGCAGAGGATGCTGCTTTGCCCGGAAGCGGTGATGACCAAGCTTTTTTTCCCCCACGACCAACAGAAATTCCTCCGAACCTTGAAGGATTTATGAAATTCGTTAGAGATACCATGTAAATTAATATGTAACTTGTATTTTGGAACATCTTGATTAGTTTTTTTTCTTCTCAATGGTGGTATTAGTACCTTGTTGTGCTCATTCCACGGGGGGAGGAAGACTAAGAAATATATTGCCATATTTTGTTAATGATATAATAATAAAATTATAACGCATTGCTTTGAATATTACAATATTTTTGTGTTTAAATTTGAATTAAAAAATTTAGGTCACAAATATATAATTTACAAGAATTGCCTTAGATAAAAAAAATAAAATAGGCCCGGCCCACTTAGCCCGAGACCATTAGTTAGTGGTTCTGGTCCCGGACCAGTTCCTATAAAAAAGCTCACGAAGCCCGGGGCCACTTAGGACCAGTCTACGAGGCCCATTTAGGCCCGGGCCCGGCTCACATTACACCCCTCAGGTCCATTTCACAATTTTGATAAAAGGTAAATTGCTCGTGTAAGTCCATTTAGCTTCAGATGTATGGATCAAATCTTTTGTTGATAAAGATAAGTATCTAACAAATTGTAGTAGCAGTTGCATAAAATTAAGAGGAAATAGCAGATAATAATGGCTTAAAATGTAAGAGTAAAGGTAAAAATCAAAACCTTTCTTTCACGTATCTCAGCCAGAGATTCAGAGATGTTCTCCGGCAACTGGCGCAACTCCTGCAAATTGAGGCCGCTCATGTCTTCCCCTGTTCTCTGCCTATGAAAAACAAGAGCATCCGTCATTTCACTATAATTGCTACATTACATGCAAGTTTTAGTCTCATGTCTTCCCCTGTTCTCTGCCTATGAACAAACAAGAGCCTCCATCATTTCAATATAGTTGCTACATTACATGCAAGTTTTAGGTTTTATGCATTATATAATCAGATGAGTTATAAAGTAACTATAAGAAATTATATTACTAGAAACATTAAATGGTAACATTGTAAAGTTTAGTCCTCATAACTAGTTGTTGTTATTATAGGTTAAACTATACTTTACGACTGAGTAGTATAAAAAATTACGCTATCAGTATATATATAGCTTAAATCTTTATTCCAAAAGGTTATAGTATTGTACAACCAATAAATCATTATTGAATTTCTCAAAAATGCAAATTACAATTTACAAACCTGCTAATCGAAATCACTTAAACAGTATCATGGATCGAACTATATATAACTCCTAGTACCATATGCCTTACCTTATCTCTCTTCTTAGCTTGTTATTGATCTCTTTCAATCTCTTTAGATTTTCTTGCATTCTCTGCACACGTTGAAAGAACAAAGGGATTTTGCTGGTAAAAATTACATGGTAAATCATTCCAAATATAGTAAATACTAAGTCACAACGTTAAACCACATAATGAAAAAACTAGAGTTTAGGAAATTACCTCGTAGTCAGTGCTCCAAATATCAACCCCAAGTGTCCTCTGATATTGATCTATCATCTTTTTTTGCCTGATTAACACACAGAAGAAGTCGGAAAGAAACAAAATATAGTACTAGCTTTCTAAAAAAACCTAATATATTTGTGTGTGTGTGTGTAAAAGACATACGTAGTGTTGGGGCTGGTGTATTCATGGAATTTCCTGGTTCTAGAGAGCATGAGGAGTGAGATTTTAGCGTCACAAAGAACAGTAAGCTCTTTAGCTTTCTTGATAATACCATTTCTTCTTTTGGAGTAAGTGACTTTGCCTGTTTGTTGAGTTATCTATCTTCTTTATCTCAATCTTTCCACGACCCATGATCTGATCTATTCTTCTCTTCTGTAATATTGAAACAAACACAGAAAATAGCTAGCCTCATCTGTCTGTCCAGTGATGAAGTTAAAGAAGAAACAGAAAGAGAGAGTTAGTTGCGAAACTATATCGGGAACAAGAAAGTTAAAGTGTAGTAGCTACACTTGTCACGACCCAAATCCTAACTCAGGTCGCGATGACGCCCAACACCGCCGTCAGTCAAGCTAACCATTATCTACTAGTGATTTCAGGTAGTTTCCCAAAAATATTTTTCAACACTTGCTTAACTTAGTTTTGAGACATTAAGTAAAAACGGATAACTTATGCAATTTTATGCAAAATAAATAATCATGAAGTCATAACTAACGATTACATCCCAAAATAAAGTCTACTAGCGTGTGTGTGCCAGGAATTAGTGTCACAAGTCTACAGACATCTAGTAGAATAATATCCAAAGAATGAAACTCTGTCCTACTGTCTAAGTAAGTATAGACAGAAATAACAAAAGAATAGCTCCAAAGTGCTGCTGGAAATCGCCAAGAAGAGCAACTCATCGTGAAGTCTCGACCAGTAAAACTCAGGAACGAGCTCCGGACTGGAACCCAGATGCACCTGCCTCAGAACCTGTACAATTAAGTACAGAGCGTAGCATGAGTACATAAACAATATGTACCCAGTAAGTATCCCGCTTAATCTCGAAGAAGTAGTAACGAGAGGTCGACTTGACACTTACTAGCGTCCAAACAGTGAATTTAGGTGATAATTTAAAAGAGGACAGCAAAGTAAGCATGGATAGTAAGAAAATAAATATCGAATCGAAATAAATCCAAATATGCAGTGAAGCATCAATTTACAAGTTTTCAGTTCGATCCTCCAGGATAATTCACAGCTCAACAGTCATAAACAATATCAGGCAAATAGAATGCGCATAGTGGAATAAGGACATCCGGCCTGGGCCAACATAATAATAATAATATTTGTGCACTGTCGAAGGGTCCAACGGCGCGAATCATAGATGCATCTATCAACTTGTCGTGACGTACGTCCCGCTCCCATGAGAGTAGGGGACAAAATCACTCAGCTCGCGGGATATAAATTGCGAAGCATTCGCATGCAAACACAACATCTTTCATTCAATTCTTTTCAACTAACAATTCCTTTTAAACATCAAATTCTCGATTTTCTTAAAAACAAAGTTTGCATACAATGAAGTTACAAAGCATATAACTCGAGTTAATGGAATTCACATGGCATGGTGTGAGTCTAACTACCCGGACATAACAATAATAGTCACTACGCACGGGCTCTCGTCACCTCGCACGTACGTAGTCCCCCAACACAATAACACATAATCATTTGATTCACCTATGGGAAAAATTCCTTCTTACAAGGTTAGAAAGGAGACTTACCTCGTGTCAAGCCTACTTTCCGGGTCAAGAACGCGCCTGAAACTCCAAATTCGTCGCCCAAGGACTCGAAACTAGTCAAATATTGCATAAATAAATCAATCTATACTCAAAAGTATGAAATTTTCCTATTTAAATGATTATTTTAACCTAAATTGCAAAATTCCAAAATACGCCCCCGGGCCCACATACTCGAATTCCGGAAATTTCCGGAGGAAATACTTACCCATAGCCTAAGGATCAATATTATATGGTTTTTGTACGATTCCGTAACACATTTCTTCGTAAGTTTCCATTTTTGTCAAAACTTAGGTTTTACTCTAAATCCATGATTTCCACTAATTTAATGTGTTAATCTACCTAGGAATTCAAGTATTAAGCTAAATTTATAGTAGGAATTACTTACCTTATAGTAGCTAGGTCGAATACCCTCCTTGCATGCTCTCAAAATCGCCCAAGAATGAAGAAAAGTGTTCAAAAATGGCTAAGTCCCGTGTTTAAAACGAAGTGCACTGCCTACAGGCTTTTCGCACCTGCGGCTCGAGGACCGCACTTGCGGACTCGCATCTGCGAGAAAAATCTCGCACCTGCAGAGAAGGGGAAGGGGGCCTGGTTTCGCACCTGCGGAGCGGAGTTCGCACCTGCGGCTCCGTTTCTGTGGAAAGGGGGTCCGCACCTGCGGAGATGGGCAGCTCCCTTAGGAGTCGCACCTGCGACTTGACCTCCGCAGGTGCGGTCGCACCAGATCTGGTGCACCAACAGTCATTTTTGGCTGGTTTTTGCCTCGCTCGATTCCCGAATGGCATCTGGGCCCACCCGAGACCTCGTCCAAATATACCAACAAGTCCTAAATCATAATACAGACTCGCTTGAGCCTTCGGAACGTCCGAAACAGTGCTAAATCTAAAATCATACCCAAAACCTATTGGATCAAACTTAAGAACTTCAAGTTCTTTGAATTCGCTAACAATACGCCGAACCTATCTATACTACTCGGAATGACACCAAATTTTGCAAGCAAGTCATAAATTACATAACGGAACTATTCTCGGTCTCGAAATTCCGTTCGGCCCTCGATAACACAAAAACACGTTCCAAACCTCAATTTGAACTTAAGGACATTCTTGTTTCACTATTTGGTGCCAAAACGCTCCCGAGTTATCCAAAA
This sequence comes from Nicotiana knightiana, assembly GCA_005239525.1. Lineage (NCBI taxonomy): Eukaryota > Viridiplantae > Streptophyta > Magnoliopsida > Solanales > Solanaceae > Nicotiana > Nicotiana knightiana. Next base: position 50,771 of record ML369843.1, on the reverse strand, counting down.
CCCGTTCCGAACACACGCCCAAGTCCGAAATCATCATACTAAACTACCGGAATCTTAGAATCTCGATTTCGGGGTCGTTTACTGAAAATGTTGACTGAAGTCAAATTTGGCCTTTAAGGCCAACCTTAAGGAACTAAGTGTTCCTATAGCCCTCCAAACTCCTCCAAACTTCGAACCACCCGTCCCCGTAAGTCATAAATCAGTAAAAATAACTACGAGAAGTCTTATTTAGGGACACGGGTTCCTAGAACACAAAATGACCGATCAGATCGTTACGACATTAGTAAGAGCTTTTGCCAATTTTGTGAAAGTCTTTTGTGACTCTCATGATGACTACTGTTCAACGTGTAATGTTCGGTTCTTTGACCATGACAACTCCCTGTTCAGCATTATGGCCTTTGTTTCGAGTTAGTAAACTTTAAGGTTGTAATTTCGATTTTTTAATTTTTTATTATTTAAATAGGGTAATTCGTTTTCTCGAGCCGAGGGAAACAACCTCTCTTCCCTAGTAGGGATAAGGTCTGCGAACACTCTACCTTCCCAGATTTCATTTGTTATATTAAATAGTGTATATTTGGGTATGTTTAGAAAATAACCTTAAAAAAAAGATTTTCAAACCGATTGATTCAGATATTTCAAAATAAGGAAACAAAATAATCTCAAATTTGCGATTTGATGGTCCTAGAGTGACGAGTACATAGCAAGATTTTTCGATTTAATTTTTTGTCATAATATCCAAATTGAGTCAAATGGTTTTTCTAAAAACTAAAAAGCTAAGTGTGCAAACTCTTTTTTTTTTTTTTTAAATTCAATCAAACGTTAATGCCTGATGATGCTCAAAACCAAAAAAGAAAACAAAAAGAAAAAGAAAAATAAGTGAAGAACAAAGACGAAAGTTGTGTGAAGGAGATAAGAGGGGTTCTCTGGAGTACCAACTATGACTTTACCTTCATTATGCCCCTAATGTCACGACCTAAAATCTATTAAGGTTGTGATGGCGTCGGACACCATCGTCAGGCAAGCCAATCATTAATTAGTTGAAATAAATTTCTATTTTTTTAATTTTTTGAAATCATTACCTTTAACTTATTACGTCATAGCTAAACAAAATCCGTTAAGTAAATACGACAGTTTAATATTTCATTGTTATAAAATACATCTCATACACATCCCAGAACCCGGTATCACTAGTGCATGAGCAAATTCTAAGAATTTCACAAATACTACAAAGCTTGTCCGAAATACGAATTGGACAAGGAATTTGAAATGAAATTTAATACAATATGAGGGAGACTCTATCAGCTGCAGATCGCCTCCGGATGATGCAACTCGCCTAAGTCTCCAAACTAACCACATCGCTATGAAAGTACATGTGCAATAAAAATGCACAACAAGTGTGGCATGAGTACGAAAACAACGTGTACTCAATAAGTATCCCGCCTAACCTCAGAGAGGTAGTGACGAGAGGTCGAATTAGACACTTGCTAGAAGTCAATTTAGTATAATCAAGTGAGACACTAAGCATGAGTGTCATAGGCAATTTATTAAAATCAGGAATAAATAATATCAACTTCTTCCATATTTAACACTTAAAATCTTCGTCATTTCAGTCGAAAATTTTAAAGAAATAATCAGGGATAAGAAACATCAGACTTATTTCACATTTTACACATCAATTCTTCTTCTTTTTAACTGACAATTAAGAATTTCCTTAGGCCGATAAACATGTATAAATCACAGGAAATACGCAGCAATTATCATGTGCAAACAAAGTGCTAAGGGTTGAACGACGCGGACCAACAATAATAAATTGTGCATTGCCGAGGGACGAACGGCTCGAACAATAGATGCATCTATCTGCCCTACTCGCGAATCGATCATGCGACGCGGTTATACATAAATACAGGGTTATCCTGCTCGCGAATCATACATGCGACTCAGGCACCCATAGATACACATATTCACACAATAAGTTCACATTTTTATCAAGAAAGCAGTTACCCAGGAAAGTGGTAAAATTCTTCTTAAAGGAACACGAAAAAATAGCATTTAAATCTTTGTTTTGAAACTCATTGCCAAGTTTAATAGTATTCAATAATATAACCTTATCAGGAATACAATTATCCATGGAGGAATCAATTCTCTTTCTAAATGATTAAGAGAGGTACACTCTAGTCTTCTTAGGAAATAAATTACCGATTCAATAGCTTTAACAGTCTAATATTATTGGAAGGATCATATGTACAACACGTAATGCATGCTAGTGGGTTCTAGACTATCAGGATATGGCATAATAGTAACTACGCACGGACTCCCGTCACCTCGTGCGTACGTAGCCCCCGCAGATAGTATCACATATTTAATTAGTTCACCTAGATGGACAATTCCCCCTCACAAAGTTAGAAAGGAGACTTACTTCGCTCCGAAATTCCATAACCCGCTTTCAAGCCCTTCCGACGACTCCAATGGACGCACGACGCCCCAAAACTATCCAAATAACGACAAACCAATGAAAATATACTCTAATATCTATTAACAATTCAGATTATATAAACTCTCATCTCCGCTTATGGAATTGACCAAAATGCCCTCGGGCCCACGTGCCCGGATTCCGAAATTTCTCGAAGATATACCCTACCCATAGTCTTACTAACTCAAATATATCATTTTACTCAAATATTCATGCTCAATTCGTGGTAAAAATCCAAATTACAATTTCTAGGTTTTTCCTCCAAAAATTACTAATTTCCATGTCTAAATCGATGCATAAACCTTGTATTTAACTTGAGATGAGTGGGAATAACTTACCTTGTGATCTTTGACGATAACCCCTCCTTGAAGCTCCCCACAATCTCCCATGCCAAGTGAAATAATGAAGAAATGGCCAAGAAATCCCGTTTTAAAATATTCTGCCCAGGCCGATATCCGCACCTGCGATCCACTTCTCGCACCTGCGATTCCGCAGGTGTGCCCAAACTCCCGCACCTGCGGCCTCCTCAGCTCCAGCCAAAACTCGCACATGCGCCCCATTGTCCGCATCTGCGCCTTCGCAGGTGCGGAAATTACATCGCACTTGTGCTCCCAGCCAAGGCACCAAAATTTTGTACCTGCGGCGCCAAAGCCTCGCAGGTGCAGTCACACCAGATGACAGCAACCTCATCATTCTTCAAACTCCAAACTTGGTCCGTTAAGCACCCGGAATCCACCCGAGGCACCCGGGACCCCGTCCAATTATACCAACCTATTCCAAAATATCATGCGGACTTGATCGAGGCCTCAATTCACATCAAACAACATCGAAACCACAGATCGCACTAAAATTCAAACTTTAAGAACTTGAAATTTCGAACTTCCACCTCCGATGCCGAAACCTATCAAATCACATCCGATTGATCCTAAATTTTTCACACAAGTCATATTCGACATTACGGACCTGCTCCAACTTCCAAAATCGCATTCCGACCCCGATATCCAAATTTTCACTTCCGGTCGGATTTCTCAAAAACCTTCAAATTCCTATCTTTAGCCAAATGACTTCAAAATAACCTACGAACATCCGAATTCATTTCCGATCGCGCTCCCAACTCCAGAATCACCATACGGAGCTATTTCCAGGCTCAGAATCCCAAACGGACATCTACATCACTGAAGCGCTTCAAGCCAAACTTAGGAAATTTCTTCAAAATGCTGACTTCCACAATATATGTCGAAACGCTCCCTGGTTATCCAAATCCCGATCCGGACATATGTCAAGTCCGAAATAATCATACGAACCTGCAGGAACCTTCAAATCCTGATTCAGAGGTCGTTTACTCCAAATTCTAATCTTAGTCAATTTCTCCAACTTAAGGCTTCTCAAATGAGAATTTTCTTCCCAATTTGACTCCGAACTTCCCGAAATTCAACTCCGACCATGCCCACGAGTCATAATACCTGAAATTGAGCTGCTCATGACTTTAAACCGCTGAACGACGCGCTAGAGATCAAAATGACCAGTCGGGTCGTTACATTCTCCCCTACTTAAACAGACGTTCGTCGTCGAACGTGCTAAGAACTGCTCTGGAGTTATCTGAAATCACTGCTTAACACCTCATGCACCAGACCGTGCTACCACAACCCAGTTGAGTACATTAGCTTGATCAAATCTGAAGATTTCTTGTTTTATCCATATAATAAGCTCAGAATCCAGTTCCAACGCCTGAAATTTCTCTGCCAGGCCTAGTTCCAATATATAAACACCGTATCAACTACCACAAAATATACCAGAGCATGACTGTATGCCTTTGCTGAATTAGCACCATGCACCGCATAATTCATCATCTGACCACAATGACACTCCCTGAATCTTAATAGCCAAAATTCTACGAATCTGATGCTCCCAATGCACCTCATGATATATATATACATCTTGCTACAATGCTGGCGATACCACCACAACGGAGGAAGTGTGTAGAGATTTCTAACCAATTGCAGAGTTAAGCAAACATTGAATCTCTCATTTTTGACTAAGATCATCATCTCATTACGAACCAAATAATGGTAATTATCCTTTAATATATTCCGCATAATCTTATCGCGCTGATCCTTAATACAATAACCTCGTCTCACCCAGTATGAACTGTTCAGACACAAATCATCTTGGTCCACACATAAAATTCACATAAGAAAATATACACGGAGTTGAATTGCTCACTGATACAATTTACTGAATACCGGTAAGTGCATAATACCATCCTAGGGAGACTGATAGAGCCATATGCTACAAAAATTAAGCACAACTGAGGTGCGATCTATATATATACTTTGAAATCTCAAGAGCCCTCCTACTAACATAACATCATTACTACGCTGAATCTTAACACATAGGAAATTCTCAAGCCGTTCCACAACTCACACGGCACAACAGAATATCTCATAAGATGAACGAAGATGGAACAACATCTGTTGTTCTAATACATTTCCATGAAAAGCGCTATACCGAACGAACACGCTTGACTCATACGGAGCCCATAATCATATTTAAATCCATCCACAAATATCGAGTCTACCTTTCTCGCACCGAACTAGGCTAATAGCTTTACCTGGGTCCATATTAACCCACTTCCTCTCATAATACGCAAGAACAACCATCATAGCCGGGACAACACCCCACAATCCAAAACCAGCTGGACTGAACGCCTTCCTGGCAAAAATTTCAAACAAGCAATATTGCATTTCCTTATACTTGGTCTAAATGTTCAATTAATCAGGTGACTACCTGTCACACTTATACCATCTTCCCGTGGTTACGCTCCCACGACCTTCCACGAGGTAACAAGTCTGCACATCCATACCACCGACCACACTAATCCCGCAAAATACATCAAGAACCCATGACCAGGGTACAAACCTCTTCCACCGAATATCGGTCTCAGGTGACACTGAAGATAACACCAGCTCACTCTGAACTTTCAAATCACTTTTCTTGCTCATCCGAGCTCATGACATCCTTGTTAACACCGAACCGCAATCTCGATTCCTTACTTCCAGTTACATACTGCTTACCGCACCTAACATGCCAATAGGAGATGGCGCAAGAACTCCATTATAACTCCTGAACCACTAATAGGGAAAATACCTCATCATATAGAAACCTTTTACTTACCTCAATTCAAGAGAACCACCACAACACACGAGTGAATTCCCACAATCACAATACATGCAAATCCTCAAGTAGTGGTTTGAACCACCATAAACCTTCCGGGATCCGCCTACACCTGACAGGCCATAGCACTCGAATGCTCCCAAATCAAATCTGTTACGGCGGCCGTCAAACCTCGCACACACTGCGCAAACCACACGCATAAGTCAATCACACTGATGAAACTGATCACTGCCGCACATGTGCCATTTCAACCATGGCTAATCAATCTACCTTATTTTAATCATCCTTAACTGCCTCAGAAATAATAATAATAACCTCATTCAACTCATAGCAACTCAACCCTCACTCATCCCGAGTGACCTTGATTCACGAGACCATGCTGCCTAAATCCCACAACCCGTCTCATACGCTCCTGATAATCTCTCTACAACCCGGAGTTTATTTCTCTCACTCCTCCAATACTATTCTGCACGCTGAAAACAACATAGAACACTCCAATTATTTTCCCTTTCTCAGGAATTATATTGCAAAAGTTTGACTCTTAATCATACTGCTGCCTGAAACCCTTAAACGCCACGTTCTTAACCTTCGAATTTACTAGGATCGCTGCTGAGAGTCACCCACCCTGACTGGCCCCAAATACAATCAACTCCAAGGCTCTTCTAGCACACGAACATCCTTTTCAATGAAGCACATGACTGAGTCACTATCCTAACAACTCGCCTATGCCTTAAGCATAAATTCTGAATCTTCCAAAGCCTAACCCTGGTCCAATAGGGCCAACTTTTGCACACATTCGTCAAATCCCACACTCAATCACCATTTTAATCCTTTCCCTTAGCTGCAATAACTTTCCATTATGCCGACAATCCGTAACCCCATGATAACACAATCCTACAACCCAACTGCAGATGGTGGGACTCCCCCACTTAGCCCGAAGCTACTCCTTGCACCACTCTACACCCTGCTCTTATTCACCAAATTTACCAGTCTGTCTGCTCCTCATGGACATCTACTAAATGCGCTACAACACCTTCAAATTCACCGCCATATTGCGTCCTTCTTCATTCCTAACAACTCCTCCCTGTTGTATCCAACCTTTCGCCGAAATAACCCACGTTTCAACTTAAGCTCGTGGACCTAATAACCATCCACTAAAACTCTCAAACTTTCCCTCAAGATAGGCAGTTGTCTTACCACTGAACTCCGGTGCTACGCTGCCAGTCTCCCACTTGTTAAACTCATTCCTTTAAAAAACTACCTGACTTCCGTCCCTTACACCTGGCCTTTTAGAAATTTAGCCGCTGCCTGACACTTCTCACATGTCTTCCTTCGTCGTATGCTGTCCAATTCAATATCATTCTCTGCAGCTCTTACACCAGTAGATCACCACGACTTCAAACTCTCCGAGGATCATCTTTCTCGAGCTGTCTTCATTATCAACACTTATCCAGTACTGAACCACCGCACCTCACGGTCTCTGATAGCCGCTTCTTTAATACTTCTTCACAATACTCTGACCCCATGCAATTGAAGAAACCATAGCACCGACAAACTTAATNACCTCCCTTCAAGCCATTCATCACCCCCAACATACGGGCAAGCATTCTATCATCATATCGACATCGCGCGATAACCAATCGTAAGCATCATCACTACCTGAGCATAGCCTTAAGGCTCTCAGAAACACAACTACTGAGCTGAAACAACACATTATCCTTCTGCAGGGCCATAACAACAACCCCAACCAATTACACATGGAAAGCATCGCGCATCATATCCGTAGCACCATTCCAATTCCTCAAATTCCTGATTCATAGCAAGCGCTTCGCGACGCGTAAGATTGAGTAGGAAGAAACGTAGGCATAAGCCACAGAGGAATCAAATCACACGATGAGGAATCAAGAAGGGAAGTACTCCTAACAGCCATGTAGCCTTTCGAAGATAAGTACAGGCGTCTCTGTACCGATCCGCAAGACTCTACTAGACTTTCTCATGACTCGTGAAACCTAAGGGAACCTAGTGCTCTGATACCAGGTTTTCACGACCCAAAATCTATTCAGGTCGTGATGGCGCCGGACACCATCGTCAGGCAAGCCAATCATTAATTAGTTGAAATAAATTCCTATTTTTTTAACATTTTTGAAATCATTACCTTTAACTTATTACGTAATAGCTAAACAAAATCCGTTAAGTAAATACAACAGTTTAATATTCCATTGTTATAAAATACATGCCATACACATCCCAGAACCCGATGTCACAAGTGCATGAGCAAATTCTAAGAATTTCACAAATACTACAAAGCTTGTCCGAAATAGAATTGGACAAGGAATTTGAAATGAAATTTAATACAATATGAGGGAGACTCTGTCAGTTGCGGATCGCCTCTGTATGATGCAGCTCGCCTAAGTCTCCAAATCAGTCACATCGCTATGAAAGTACTTGTGCAATAAAAATTCACAACAAGTGTAGCATAAGTACGAAAACAACGTGTACTCAGTAAGTATCCCGGCTAACCTCAGAGAGGTAGTGACGAGAGGTCGAATTAGACACTTTCTAGAAGTCAATTTAGTATAATCAAGTGAGACACTAAGCATGAGTGTCATAGGCAATTTATTAAAATCAGGAATAAATAATATCAACTTCTTCCATATTTAACACTTAAAATCTTCGTCATTTCAGTCGACAATTTTAAAGAAATAATCAGGGATAAGAAACATCAGACTTATTTCACATTTTACACATCAATTTTTCTTCTTTTTAACTGGCAATTAATAATTTTCTTAGGACGATAAACATGTATAAATCACAGGAAATACGCAACAATTATCATGCGCAAACAAAGTGCCGAGGGTCGAATGGCGCGGACCAACAATAATAAACTGTGCACTGTCGAGGGTCGAACGGCTCGAACCATAGATGCATCTATCTGCCCCACTCGCGAATCGATCATGCGACGCAGTTATACATAAATACAGGGTTATCCTGCTCGCGAATCATACATGCGACTCAGGCACCTATAGATACACATATTCACACAATAAGTTCACATTTTTATCAAGAAAGCAGTTACCCAAGAAAGTGGTAAAATTCTTCTTAAAGGAACACGAAAAAATAGCATTTAAATCTTTGTTTTGAAACTCATTTGCCAAGTTTAATAGTATTCAATAATATAACCTTATCAGGAATACAATTATCCACAGAGGAATCAATTCTCTTTCTAAATGATTAAGAGAGGTACACTCTAATCTTCTTAGGAAATAAATTACCGATTCAATAGCATTAANGACGACGATATCACATCATAGGTGAATACTCCACCTTACTTGAAAACACCAAGTCTTACTACTTTATCAACCCGAAACCTGACCATTTATAGTCCAAATGCCTTTTCTCTGCCGGAACTAAAATACCGAAATCTCGACATCACACTCTAAGAAGACCTCTCTTCAAGCCATTCATCACCCCCAACATATGGGCAAGCACTCTATCACCATATCGACATCGCGCGANCACCTAGGGGACAATTCCCCCTCACAAAGTTAGAAAGGAGACTTACCTCGCTCTGAAATTCCATTACCGGCTTCCAAGCCCTTCCGACGACTCCAATGGATGCACGAAGCCCCAAAACTATCCAAATAACGACAAATCAATGAAAATATACTCTAATATCTGTTAACAATTCAGATTATATAAACACCCATCTCCACTTAAAGAATTGACCAAAATGCCCTCAGGCG